>CM040120.1:32709923-32882586 GCA_022559845.1 Amorphophallus konjac | reverse complement strand
ATGTCCCCTCTGATTCATCAGCGTGATACTCCAGCCATTAGGGATCGTGCTTTTCTTGATATTAGGGATCAGGTGCTTGAGAGGGTTAGACGGAAAGAAGCTCTTGAAGGTAGAGAGGTCATGCTATTGGATTGGCAAGAAGAGTTGGCTGACGAAGAAAAGCCTTGGTATTATGAGATTGCCAGATACTGTAATGATCAGTCTTATCCCGAAGAAGCCACTGCTGAAGAAAAGAAAGCAATTAGGAGAGTGGCTCAACGTTATACTTTGGTTGGAGGTGTGCTCTACAGAAGAGGGCTCACCGGTGTTTTATTGAGATGCCTCGATGATGATGAATCTTGGAAAGTTGTGGAAGAGGCGCATTCTGGCGTGTGCGGTGGTCATGTGAACAGCCAGATGCTAGCTAAGAAGATTCTTAGACTAGGGTTCTATTGGCCCACTCTTGAAGAGGATTGTTCTATCTATGTTCGAAGGTGTGTTAAGTGCCAACTGCACGCCGACAAGATTCATTCTCCTGCTTCTTCACTCCACCCTACGTCCTCCCCATGGCCTTTTTCCATGTGGGCTTTTGATATCATTGGACCTCTTGGTGATTCGAACCTCCTGACCAAGCAAAAATCATTCATTCTCACGGCAACGGAGTACTTCACCAAGTGGGCGGAAGCAGAAGCTTACGTGGAAATTAAAGCATCAACCGTCTGCAAATTTATCATGAAGAACATCATCACGAGGTTCGGCATTCCAAGCACCATCGTCACCGACAATGGACCTCAATTTATCTCCCAAGATCTCAAGGATCTCTGCAACAGGTATAACATTGCATTGCATCATTCTTCTCCCTATTATCCGCAGGGCAATGGCCAAGCAGAGGCCACTAATAAAACTTTAATCAAGATTGTTAAGAAGACGTGCGAGGCTAATAAATTCTCGGATTGGCCAGACAAGCTGGTTGAAGCTCTTTGGGCCTACCGCACTTCCATTCGAACCCCCACTGGGCAAACTCCTTTTGCCCTTACTTATGGAATGGAGGCCGTAGTCCCTTATGAGATTCTTATCCCCTCTTTGCGAGTACAATTGGATGAGGAGCTCTCTATCGATGAACGTCGTGATTCACTCCTTGCCCAATTGGAACTCCTAGATGAGAAGCGTCTGGTCGCCGCTGAGCATGCGCACGTTTACCAAAATAGGCTCTCACGTTTTTATCAAAAGAAGGTAATTGAGAGAAAATTTAAGGTCGGTGAAATGGTAATCAAAAGAATTTTTGTAAAGCCGGGTGGCCCTCGTTCAAAGCTCCAACCAAATTGGGAAGGGCCGTTTGTCATAAAAGATGTTTATCCTGGCAATGCTTATAAACTGGTTAATGCTGAAGGAGAGGAATTAACTCACCCCTGGAATGGTTTGTATCTCAAGAAATATTACCCCTGAACAAAAATCCAAACAAAAATTGAAAACTTCCCAAAAATCCAAAGAAAATAGAAATCTCCCAGATAATCCAAAAAAATCTAAATATTTCCAAAATCCAAAACAAAAGAGTTTTCTTTCATGATTCTCCCTTTTGGGCTGACATAACATGCAAAGGTCACCGGTCCGAAAGGTCAAAATCCAAAATCCATTTGTCAGTCTTGCTAATTTAAAATGGGAGTTGACCCCGCACACACTACACACTTTACTCTTGAGCTCAAGCAGTGCAAAATCTGATGGAAAGTCGAAATCAAACTAAAGGTGAAAGACGATATCCATTCTTTTTTGCTTCGGCCCACAAGAGAGGAAGGAAGGTCTTGAGGTAGACACGCCAAGCCTATCCGCCGCCCTAGTAGGAGGAAGTCAGGGTCCAAAAGGGAACAAATGCCACAAAAGCCCAAGTACAATTAGGTTGTTCATCAGTTCAAATCTATTCAATGCAAATCAATTCCGAAGTGAAAGTCAAATGGTGAAAAAGAAAAGCATGTCAAGAGGGCAAAGTCCCCGCAAGGAAAACCTTGGGCGTATGCATGCATTATGAAGAGGCAAAAAAGGCAACAAAGCGTCCCTACGCCAAAGACCGAACCCCAACAGGCATAAGGATAGGGGAGGTAGCTTTGCCTCAGGCATCTTTGAATCTTTTGTGAGCTTCCTCATAGCTTCTCTTTTATTTTTGGAAAAGTCATGAACCAGCAGAATGGTCGAGACAAACTGAAGAGAATGCACTGTACGAAACCTTGTGTATAAGTTTAACTATATTCACGCCAATTCCCCTTTTAATTATTCAAGAAAGGTTAATGGAACTTAGAAGATGACCAAGTAGGGCCCACCGCCTTGATTTCTTTATCAGCCCAATTTGGGAGGAATAAAAATTAACGCCTTTGTTCAAGGCGCTTTTATGCTGATTCACGCCTAGATCATAGTCGTTTCTTTAAAAATAACGCCTCCTGGAAGGTCGTGTTTTCAACAAAATTCAATAATCTTTGCACGGTAACGCCGTCTCCAAGGGCGTCTTTCACGATAGTAACGGCCTAATCTAAGGCGTGTTTTTTTTAGAAAAATCTTCAAAAAATATATATATATATACTGAAAAGAACAAAAATAAATTCTTCATGTTGCATGAATTGCATTCTTGCCTGGACATCTTTTAATTATTGTTTGCATACGTGTGATTGCATGAGGCATCCCCGAGTTTTGATTATTTCATTTTGCCTTATTAAAGGCTTGGCCCCTTGACCCATTATTAAGGTCAAAATATTTACACCCTTTGCTCACCGGGCAAGGGGCCAAGTCGAACAGATGAATTAACCTGTTTGTTCAAGTGAAAACCGCAGCCGCAGATACAGGGCAAAGTAAAGCAAACACGAGGAACGAGAGAAGAAAAAAGTACACAAACATAAGTCCACAACCACACAAGTGCTCAGGTGTGAAGTTGGAGGAGTACAAGTACAGAACTCTCAACTCTCGCCTCCACCCTCCTCTACTCTCCTGCTCTCAACCTCCTCCTCACCATCCCGAACTGGCGCCGGTGGAGGAGGCATAGGCCCCCGTGAAGAGGCCGGAACCCGAACGTGTCCCCCTGCCTCGCTCCTCTCTCGGAGGGAAGAACCCGCCACAAAGGTGGAGCTGGTGAAGGAGTACCCCGCAGCCCGTGCTCGCTCACGGCCTCGCTGCAACCGCTCCTCGGACACTCGAAGCCGCTCCTGGGAAAGGATCAACTGAGTCCTCGAGTCCGCCAGCTCACGCTCTCGCGCCAACAACTGCTCCTGGAACCGGGCACGCTCCGCCTGGTGCTCCTCCCGCTCACGAGCCCGCTCCTCGCGCTCCCGAGCACGCTCCCTCCTCTCCAGCTCCAGGGCAACCCGCAGCTCGGCCACGTCCTGAGGAAGCTCACTGCGTTGCTGCAAGGCCCGCTGAAGCTCTACGATCCGCTGATCGCGGATCGACAACTCAGTACGTATCGCCTTCAGCTGAGCAGCCTACAAACAGGTAAACAAATCATCAGTTCCACAGTTCAATAATTCATGAAATGAAATAACAACATGTGACTAAAGGTAGGTCACGCACCTGTGAGCTCGTCGCTCGGAAGCCCTCATCTACGCAGATAAGAGTGGCTCGAAGCTCTTCACTCTGTAAAAAATGAATTTTTATCAGTGCACAATTTATATCTAATCATTATTTGAATGAGGTTTCAAGTTCAGAATTTACCCGTGAAGCAAGGTCACGCTCCGCCACCTCGGCTCGCGCTATCGCACCAGCCAGCTGCTCCGTCAGTGTAGTCACCTCTGCACTAGGCCCCCTCGAGCTGGAGGCCTCCCCTGGATCTCTCCTCGCTACTCCCTGCTGGGCACGCTGCATTCATTAAGACCGTCAGTGGCTAATCATTAATTCAACACAACAAAAGAAAAAAAAATCATTTGCATATAGGAATAATTTAAACACTCACCAGGGTCTCCAAGTCTGCCCGTGTGGCAGCTAGCTGGTCCTCCAGGATGTGGAGGTGGGCCTGTGCATCTATCGTCGCTATGTCCCTCGCATCCTGCATTCATTACATGTTAATCGCATAATAGTTACATAAGCATTTGCATTTAATTTAGAAATAAGTGCATTCATACATACCCCTAAGACCCTCATCTGAGGTCTGCCGGCGTGAACCTCCCAGTAGCGCCGGAGGTACTCGGAGCTGTCAGTCGCGTGGGAAACGACTGTGGTCCCGCCTCGCTGCCAGTCGGCGTACTGCTCCTCGAATCGCACCCTCCAGTCGGTCGTCTTGGTGCGACCGCGGGTCTTCTTGCCAATCCCTCGAGGCTCTCCGACCTCGATCCACTCCTGGGGCAGGCCCAGGGTCCTCATCACCAGCCGAAGCCGTAACGGCTCAATCTCGCTCAAGCAGTGTAGCCACAGCTCACGCCCGAAGCGAGGTCGCCCCGATACGACCCAAGGCTGGCCCTCATCGGTCATCCCCTCATATGGTCTCCACTGCACCTGCATTCATGAACACGCATCATTATCATTTCATCATATTCAAATAAACAACAAAAAGAAATGCATATCATTCATTCATACATACCAGCGAGGGAGGGAAGTCGCGGAACTCTCTCCGTAGAACCCACAACTCGTAGTCAAGTGGGGCGCCAAAGATAACAGGCACCCAGCGTCGCGCCAGGGGAAAGATCCCTCAGCTCCTGGCCGTGGGTCAACGCGCCCCATCGGCATGTATAGGTGGCTCCACACCTGCATCCATGCATTGCAATTAGTACTATATTCACATGCATCATAACAAAGAAAAGATAAGAAATGAGAAATTGCATACCTGAAGAAGAGGTGAGAAGCCACTGACGGTCGTCTCACGGCCTGTCCCCGTGGACAGATCGGCCATCAAATGCGCCAGCAGGGCCGCTCCCCAAGCATATGTGCCAACCGTCTCCAGATCCTCAAGGATGCCTAAGAAGCGGCAGTTGATGACATCGGCTTTCGTCCCCAGCAATAATCTCCCGAGCAGCAGCAGCAGGAACCTCCTCAGGTCTCGGTCCGCTCTCTCATGGTCAGTCGGGTCCTGGCAGCATGCCGCTCTCACCCCGTCGGTCAGTCGCTGTGCAAACTCACCTAAGGTCTCCCCCGACCTATGCCTGGCATCTCCTAGACCCATCACCGTAGTCAGGTCCGTACGGAAAATGGTCCTACACTCGCTAGGTCCCACGTAGACCATCTCAAGCCCTAGTAGCCTCTGGGCCATCTCTGAATAGTCAGAATAGGTGAACCCACTCACGGCCTCACCATCTACCCGTAAACCTGTAATCCTGGCTACATCCTCTAAACTAGGAACCATATGCCCCCAAGGCATCAGAAAAGTCCGCCTAACCCTATCCCATCTCTCCCTCAAAACCTGGATCAGTGCTAGGTCAGGTCTAAAAGGCTCAATGGATAGAAAAGCCCCAAATCCCATGGCCTCTACCCTAACCCTCTGGAAGTCGGGGAGACCCTGGTATGCTGCCCAGACCATGACCCATGAGATACGGGTCCTCATCAACCCCTGCATGTATTAAAAGAGAATTAGTTTTCTTAATTACTTGAGTATCCATGTGGAATTACATTTGATTTGGGTTAAATATTGAATTTTAGCATTTTTGGAATTCACGGCCATCCTCAGGTCGTTTCTTGATAAATTCACGCCCCTGTGGGGGGCGTTTTTCAGAATGAACTTTAATGTAACGCCCTTAATGAGGGCATTTTTTATGTTAATCACGCCTCAGTCTTAGGCGTTCTTTGGTGGCTGTTTTGCTATTTCTGAAACATTTTTCTAATCACGCCTCGGTGTTGGGCGTTTCTTGTTGAATTAACGCCCTGTGGTAGGGCGTTTTCCTAAAGGTGTTTAATTTGGGTCGTTAATGAATGAAGCGACGCCCTCTGGTTTGGGCGTCTCTTGTTGAATTAACGCCCTACTGGAGGGCGTGGGTTTCTCAATTTAACAGAAAAATCAAATAACTGACAGCATGCGAAATAATTCATGAAAATATTTTGGAAATTGTTTAATGAGCATGGAATTCATGAAAAATCATAAGTTTTAAGAAACGACATGCTTCAGGGCGTTTTTCATGAAGGATGATTAATTTTCATAAATTAAAAATAATTAACGCCCTGGATTAGGGCGTTGCGTTTGTAAGTAACGCCCCCACGGGAGGCGTGTTTTTTCTGAGTTGCAGGTTTAATGCCCGAGGGCCATGAAAAATCAAGAAAAATATAAATAAAATAAAATAAAATGGAATTGGGGAGGGGGAACCTACCTTCTTGTGCTTCTGGGGTTGTGGCCGTGGCAGTGGCCGTCTGGGCCGCCGGAGTTGCCCCCGGGGAGCGACCGCCGCCGTGCACGGCGGTCCTTCTTCTCCTCCTCCCTTCTTCTCCTTCTTCTTCTCCACCTTCTGCATCTTCTGTTTCTTCTATTGCTTCGCCCGTTGCTCCGTCGGCCTCGTCGCCGCCGGCCGTCGCCGGCTCTTCTTCAAAAGCCACGACGGCGAGCTCCTCCACGGAAATTTCTTCTTCTTGGGCGTGGGCGGTGTCGAGGTCGACGACCTCCGGGGCACTGACCCTCTGGCGTTTGGCCATGGCTCGGGTTAGGGTAGGAAGAGAGACAGAGAGAGATAGAGGGAGATTGAGAGAAGAGAACGAGAGAGGGAGATCGAAAGAGAATGGGCGGTTTCGGTTAGGGTTTGCAGAGAAAAAGGGCGAAATAAGAATGGAAGGAGGAAGGAGAAGGAGGCTTGATGGCTTTTGGGTTTCGAAAAGAAGACACGCCCTTGAGTAAGGCGTTTATAAAAGAATTCACGCCCATTCTCTGGGCGTTTTATGGAAATTGACGACGATGATTAAGGCGTTAATTTATTTTGCATGGGGAACGATAACCGTCGTCAGACGCATTGAATGGGCGTTGATTGATGTGAGGGAAGTCATCATTGCTGTTTGAAGTAACGCCTCTGGTAAAGGCGTGTTATTCTTGAAACGTGACTATGGAAAAGGCGTTATTTTTGATGAGTCAACGATTATATTCTTTTGGGTTTGAATCTGTTCACGCCTTTCTTGAGGTCGTCATTCAAAGTAACGCCCACTGCTGCAGGCGTCAATTGTTGACGAAGGGCCCGTTGAAGCGCCTTGAAATAAGGCGTGTATTTGTTAATTCGCGACGCTCTTGGAGGCGTTATTCACAACAGAAACACAGTTTTCGATCATAATCACAGTGGCAGTTGGCTCAATCAGAAAACAATCTTTATTATTTTGAAAAGAGGAACTACAATGACTAATGAGCCACTTTGGGCCTTAATTTTCTCAATGAAGTTACATAATTTTTCCACTGTTCCTTGTCTTCATCCAAGTCTTCTACAGGTCGATGAAGCTTGCTTAGCCTCCATAAAGCTTGAATGGTGATAACCTCCTCACCATCTTCATTGTTGCCTAGATCCCTTGATTTGATTGGAGGAAGATGAGAGACGTCCTCTAAGTGTTGCCTTGGGAGCCCAAGCTGAGGAAGGCACCGGTGTGCATTATATAAAACGAAGTCCGAAGCACCGATAAGACGAAGGTCCGTCCCGATGGAGAAGCGTGCACGAAGTTCCTGCATTTTGAATACACCCGGGGCGCAAGTAAAAAGATTCTTTGGCATTACCTTTAGGTGCTCCCTCCAATCCCCTCTCTTCTTGATTTGAGGAATTCGGTTGGTCACTCTATTGCTTATACCTAATGAGCCGGTTATATATGAGAGTGGGCTCTTTGAGAAAATTCTTGAGGGTTGTTGGGCTTCGTGGCATGAGTCGAATTTGAAGTGTAGATCAACCCAACTTGAGAGTGCTAGCATGCACCCGTAAATGGGCCTTCCCATGGACGCCGCTGTGAGCCCGCTATAGAGATATGCTAGGATCGCCGGTCCAACTCTCTCTTCTTCCCATAAGCTCACCACTGCGCTCAATTGGGACTCCTCTAGAAAGTCCTCCGTGGATGGGAATAGGAGTGCTCCTGCCAAGCACACCACGAAGGCTTTGGTCACTCTTTCTATCTCCTCTTCCTCTTTAGCTTGATCCGCTCTCTTGTACACCCACGAGGCGAGCTTCAAGAGGTTAACTCCTTTGGTGACCTTGATTTGGTTCACTATATTTGGGCTAGGTATTAACGAGGTTAGCAACTCGTGGGAGGAGATGGGCCTTGGCATGATGGCCATCTTTTCTTCTTCTCCGTGCTTCATCTTTCTTAAGCCTAGGATCATCTCTACTTCCTCCAGCAAGATGGTGGCTTCAAAAGTGGAAAATAAGAAAGTATGGGTGGAAGGATGCCATGTCTCAATCAATGCTCCTATGGCAGCCCAATCTATGTGGATTTGATCATAATGCTTGGCATGGGTTATCAACCCCAAGAGATGCCATCTAGCTACATATACCCTCATGTCTGATGTGAATTTGGAGAGGATGAGGGGCAACCATTTGATTTGGACATATCTTCTAGCCCCTGGAAGATTTGGGTACTCCTGTGAGAGGAGGGGAAGAAAACAAAAAGAAGAGGTACATGAGCATATGACATGAGCATGTGAGCAGTTCGCCAGAACAGTATGCACAATAAAGAAAGTTGAAACTAACCTGATTCATGCATATCCTGTTGCTTATATGACCTTGGATATCGTTAATCCTGGGAGTTGAGATTTTTTGTCTTTTCAGTGCCCTGTCCATCGTCAGGAGAGGCTTGGACGGTGCAACCTGCAGAGCAGATGAAGAAGAAGAAGAACGAGAACACAGAGTTTCGGCGGCTGCAGGGTTGTGGTTGTTTATGTTGAAGGAGGGCCTCCTATTAATAGAGATTTAGAGAGTTGTAAGGCTGTTGGAAGTTAGAAGTTCGATTGGGTTAAGGACTGTGCTGTTAAATTAGGAAACGGAAGTTCGTGCTGAATTAACGACGTTGGTTAGGGCGTCTATTTTTAAATTGACGACCTGACTGACGACGTGTTATATTTAACGCCCTAGCATGGGGCGTGTTTTTCTAAGCCTCCGTTACTGTTTACGCCTTTGAGTAGGGCGTGTTTTAAATGTTTAACGACTTATGGTCAGGCGCTTTCATGCTGTTAACGCCCTATTCTTAGGCGTGTTTTATTCTATTACGAATTTTGACCTCTTCATGCTTTGACGCTTTAATGAACCTAAGTGCTATTATTTTGATGAAATTGTCTATGATTAAGCACTTATGATCATGTCATGTTCTGAATTGATGGAAAAAGGCTAATAAGTTTAAAAGTGCAGAAGTTTGCAGGATTCGAGGCGTTTGGATCACTCATAGGAGCAACATCTTGCCACCTTGTATCTGTTTCTTGTAAGCATTGTTACTATATAATATCTACGCTATTATATTATGTCAAGGACCTTGTGGTTCTGATGAACCTGAAATTTGAGTTCCCCTTCATCAAAAACGATGACGATTTCAGGAGAATCTTGATCACACGGATAGGCCGTTGAGTTGTTAAAAGTTTGGGACGATGGTTCCACTTTCTGAGTTGATGCGCGGACAAACGGGCTTCGGCTTAGTGTTAGCTCAGAAATATGGATTCTTGACCAGACCTAAACAGCTTGGCAATATTATCCTTGACTATTTTCTATTTTTAATTTGTTTTAACCTTTTCTTTTAGCCCAGCATGCATCATGTAGGACTTTGAGTTTCATGCTGAAAATCTTCATATTATGGCAATAATGAAGTTCACTCGCTCTCGATTGAGTTGACATGAGATATTCCACTTTAAATCAAGTACTTCGTTCCATTTGAAGCCATTCAGGCTGATTCCTTGAAAGTGTTCCTTTTGTTGGATCTTTATCCCAATTCTCTTTACTTTTCTGCAAAATTTACCTTGGTTGCAGCACATCCACATTGGCTGGTAATCGCTCTCCAATGGTCTTTCCCTGTCGTGCCCACGCGCACACCCTTTATTACTTAGTTTAACCTCCTTTTATCCAACAAATCGATTGTTTCCTTGGAACCACTCAGAGTTGTTTCATTTAGAATCTTGGAAAGATTTCAAATGCTTAGTGTCTGAGGCGTGTCACATCACACCTTGGCGTCTCCTTATCAGTTCGTTCCACTTCATTCCTTTCATTACACTTCGCTCCATTTCCGTCTCACTCCCTTGCAAAGCAGACGCCAAGGCGGGGCAGCTGTAGACACGCCAAAATTGACGTTTTGTTGATCAAATCTCATGTTATTATATAAATGCCCCAAGTGGACTTCAATATTCCTATAACATGAAGTTTTTCTATTTTTCTGAATTTTTCTGCATTTTTCCTGTATTTTTGTGAGTCACGACTTGATTAAGGGCGTTAATTTCAAAAATAACGACCTGTTGTAGGGCGTTTTCAAAGAAAGGACGACCGTATGTGAGGGCGTCAATTCTGGTGTTATCCCTTAATTTCTGGAATTATCTATTTTCAAAATAAAAGGCCTTTTGTGAGTAACGCCTTTTCTCAGGGCGTGATTTTAATTAACGCCGTTATCTCAGGCGTGTTATCTGAGCTTTCAAACAAGGCAAGGTTTCGTTTCCAAAACTAAATCCAGGAAGAAACGCCCTTTCCTAGGTCGTGTTTCAAGAAAACGTCTCTGTGAAGGTCGTCAATTCATAAAAGACGCCCTGTATTAAGGCGTGTTTCAGTCCAGAGTCCTTCCTTTTTCCATCTTTCCCTCACAGTTCCCTGCTGTCTTTGGACTCTTGCTCGATCTTGATCCTTCCCTGGATGCCTCATTGCCTGTTCTTATCATTCCTTGGTTTGATCACATCCGTTTGAGGCACTATAAATTGAAGCCTTGACTGATCGTGTTAAAGGTTAAGCACCTTAAACGTTCAGAGGGTTAAGCGCTCAGAAGCTGAATATCATCACGAGCAGAGCCTTCTTCATCCTTGCCGCCTCCCCTCTGCATCCTTCGATTGGGCTACATCCGGTGCTTCGTCCATCTACGTCCATCAACATATTCATTCGGTTTTTTTCCCTTTACTGTCGCCAGGGACAGCAGGGTTCTCATCTTTTCATCTTTTTTGTTTTACTTCATTCATATCATCATCCCTCCGTCCTTTATATCTCTATTCACTCTTTACATCTGTTCACGTCTTGTTGCATTTCTTTTTATCATCAAACTCCCCTTCCCTTAAGTCTTCTTAAGGGGTTTAAAAAGAAAACAAAAAAGAAGGTGCGCATGTTGATGTCTTTCATCATTTTTATGTTGGTTTTTGACTGATACTACTGCACTTTGGCTGATCCCCTTTCTTTTGCTTGTCTTTCATTGTCTTTCTTACAAGGTAATCAATCAAGAAAACCCACTTCGTCGGCCGGCCGATTGGAGTTGGAGGAAGAGATCCACATTCATCCCGCATCACATCTTTCACCAGGTACATGCGATCTTATTTTTTTTTATTGAGGTAAACCCTCTGGCGATCACACACTCCCCTTGTGCACCTCGTGCATTGTTTCATCTCCACCATTATTTAATGTTTCCCTTTTCCCTTCCTTTTTAAACCTCACACCAAAAGTGTGGATTTTAAAGGGATCCACAGGTTCCTCCTCCAAGGAGGTGAGAGGGTCTTTTGGTGGTATGGTGATGATGGTTGGTGCATGGCGCACCCGAGTTGGCGGGCAAGGTTGGACTCGGGTTGGGATTGGTAAGGGAAGTAGTGGAGGCCTAGGACATGGAAGTTTTGGGGGAGGGAGTGGGAGATGGGTTGGTTGGGGTAGCTTGGGTTGGTCAGTCTTGGGGGGAGTGTCCCTTGTAGGGGAAAATGGAGGGGTAGTGGGGGTCCTTATTAGGGAAACCGGGTCAGTTAGGGGTCTCTTCCCCTTTGGATCGGCCGGTTGTGGAGGGGTGGAAGTGAGGGCTAATTGGGTTTGGATAGTGAGATTTGCGGAAGGGGGTTTTGGTTGGGGAGTGGGGACTTTCATGGGGTTAGGTGGGGAGGTGGATGCTTGGATTATTTGGGTCCTAAGGGATAGGATTTGGTGGTGGAGTGTAGCGGTGATGGTTGAGAGGGGATTTGTTGGGATTGGTGGGGGAGGAGGCCTAAAGGTGGTCTCAAGTTGGTCAGGTGGGGATGGAGGAGTGGTAGTGCTCCTCGGGCTAGGGGTGTTTGAGTAGGAGGGGTGAGAATATTTGGGGATGTAGACCTTCCTAAGTTCTTCCTTCATATCATCCCATGAAGAAATGGGATCTTGCCTCTTAACCCTTCTTAATCCCTCTATGTGCTCCTACTTACTCTTGGCTTGACCCTGAAATCGTCCCTTGGCCTTGCGGACTCTTGCGGGTCCATATACCCAAGTCTCTTCAAAGTACCTTTCTATGGTAGCCTCCCACCTAAGATAATCGCTAGAATGTGATCCGTCAAAGGTAATTTCCTCATCTAGAATGATGTTCAAGATTGGTGGACCGATCGGACCTTTGTGGAGGGCCGAATTGTATGGACTTGACCAAAGAGAGGTAGCCATGCTAGTGGTTGATGAACTAGTTGATGAATGCAAATGTGCCATAGGACTAGACTTAGTAGAGACAAGTCTAAAACTTGCTCTGATACCAATTTGATGTGACACACCCTTGGATCAAAATGAACAAGCACAATTTGCAATCAAACGGATCGATATTGGCGCCCGCTCACCCGATGCTCACCAAGACCCGAGGTAACTTGGCAATGCCAAGTGGAGGTTGTGTGGGCTGGGCCCTTGCTGGTAGAGGGCCAGCAAGGCCAAGGTTTGTTTCCCCAAGGGTATGTCTGCCCAATTCAAGGGAACCGACGAGGTGCCAAGGGCACGGGTTACACTCCTCATCCCCCGGTGATCTCTTGAAGCAAGGAGCTCAAGGATCGGGCTCTCACTCTCACGGCCAGCGGAGTTTATGAACTAATATTGAAAAGAACAAGCACAAAATGGAGCTAGGTTGGAGCACTTACTCGACCGGTTTGAAGAAACCGATCTCGCTCGGAGACGAGGGCGAGCGGGGAGGCGAGTGTTCCCCACACGCCGCATCGGGGCAGCTTGACCTGTTTAAACAATTACAAAACTACACCTCTCGTAGGAGGGGGATCTTGGGGTGAGGACAACTTGTTATTACATCCAAAAACTACCTCCACACAGGGAGGGGCCTTCAGCCGGCCAAGCGGGGAGGGGAGAAACGGGGAAAAGAACGCCGAATGGAGATCGAGATCAGTTCTGCCTGCTCTCTGCGAGTGCTGACAGACGGTCATAGCAGTGGCTGCTGTGACTGCTCCCGAATTTTTTTAGGGACGAAAGCACCTAAAAAATCTTCGTAGGAGGACCGGGAAGTCGTCCAAATTTTTCTGGAATTTTGGGAAGTCACTGTTGGCCGGGGCAGAGTCTCGAACAGGGAGGCAGACCTTCAGTTCTGACTGCTTCTGGATCACCACAGCAGGAAGAAGAGGTTGCCACCAACTCTCCCGAGCTCAGAATGAGGCGCCGCTAAAGTTGTTGGAACCGCCTGTGAGTCCTCTTTGAAACAATCTTGATGGAGATGCCAAATTTTGTCAGAGCAGACCGGTAGGCTCTGAACACTGAGGGGGGGTCGGTGCAGACTGAGTGGAGGCAGAACCGCGCACCCGGGGAAGAGAATTGATAACTTTCAGATCCGGACGCAAAAATGAGTTCTGCTTCTTAGGGATGAAAGAAAACTCAGAGTAGAAGATTTTTGCAGAAGAACTCTCGTTCAGATTCCCAGTAGGATCGCTGCAGTCGAGCTTCCACTCAGGTTCTGGTTTCCTGCCAGAGATGCTTTGCGCAGTCGAGGGAGAACTGCTCTCCCGGGCAGCACGGTGCTCGGACGATGACGAAACCACCGCCGTTGCGAAGAATACTGGCATACGCTTTCGGAAATGCCTCTTTTGATTCCAGGGGCGCCGGGATGAAGACGTGGCCGGCTCTGCAAGATGCTATCTCTATAGGACTCTCAAATGTGGATAGGTTCGCCGGTGCAGCTTCGGATGAACATGAGATGGTGATAGTAGGCTATGGGGGCAACCCCAGGCTATTAGGGGGTCTGGGAGGGGGCAAACCAAGGTGAGGGAGGGGGATAATGGGGACTGGAAGGGGGTCTAGCAGGTGGTGGGAGGGAGAGCTGCGAATTTGGTGTTGGAGGGTGAGGGAGAGGGAGATCTCTCTCTCTTGGGGAGTCTAAGGCATGGGGGAGGAGAGAGTGGAGCGAAAATATTCAAACTTCTCTAGGGAGTTGGGAGATTGTGTGGGGAAGGGAGGAGATTGTGTTGGGGAGAGGGAGATTGTGTTGGGAAGGACAAGATGCTCCTAGGGAAGGAGGGGGGTAGGTGGTAGTTGGGGAGGTGGTAGTAAATGCACTTAGGGAAGTGGAGAGGTGGTTGGGGGGTGGCTTAGGTGGATGGGCTAGGGTTGATGTGGAGGGTGAGGTGGAGGAGAGAGAAAAAATTTGAAATTGGGTGTGGAGGAGAGAGAAAGGGGAGTGGAAGAGAGAGATTAAGAGAGGGATGGGTGGGATTCTCTCCCTAAGGCTTCTCACCTCACTAATGGATTCACTTCACAATAAATCTGAAGTTAGAACTCACAAAATGGCAAATTTTCATTCATTCATTCCTTCAAATGGGGGGAAATGGGATCCTATATATAGGCAACCCACATTTTACAAAAAGACCCTGACTCTTAACACAATGACAAATAACCAAGGGAAGGGGGGGCGTCTTTGGGCCTAGCCCAATGAATTGGGCCCATAAACTAATCTATCAACCTAATGACACTTAACCTAGGTAAATGACTTATTAACCTAGGTACAAGACTCAAATAAAAGGAAAATTACATAATTATGACTCAAAGAAAATATGAAAATTACATGAATTGACTCAGAAAAATGTGACGGACGTAATGGAACCATGCTGGCGGGTAACCGGGGTTTTGAAAATATAAGGGGCGAGAGATGCCCCCATCACTTGTTGGATGCACTGTTTTTGTGGTATATCGATTTATCAGGTGTTCTTTTATAGGTTTATCAGTTTATCGATTTATCATTCTATCAAGTGCAAGGACGTGCGAGCCACCTAGGTGACAAATCATTAATTCTGGCTCCGAGACTGGAGTGGTCCGGAGCCGTGGGTGCACTACGTCTGACTAACCAGATAATTATGGGTATCGGGTCGGGACTGGAGACCCACCATGTCATAAAGGTCATGGTGTTAATTACATCCCCTCAAAGAGGCGAAAACCTTTGATTAATCGTCGAGATATGAGGCCCCATGGCCTAAAAATCAATTTTCATTAATGAATGAAAGTTGTGTTGAAATTAGTAAAATCCACAACATTAGGGTGCAAGACGGTATTCAAAATCATATCAGTCACATGTTGACCATTTCATGTTCGGATAGGAGCCCGGGTTGAAGATGTCCCCAAGTATACATATAATACCGGGGTAAATATATGTTGGGGTACGGCGAGTTCAATATCTGAAGGATGAAACAATTTCGGTTAAAATCCTGGTGAAGAAGGTTAAAAATTAATGGGCTATTGGCCCGGTACAAGATTAGGCTTTGCCCATAATGGGGGTAACCCCCGGGGTCAAAGCGTGGCTCGCGTAGGCATCATTGATGTTTCTGACACCAAGGGTCGATGAGGAAGATACTCCGGATGATTCGCCGTTGAATTATTAAGGGAGATATATTTCTTTTTTTTGTGGATTTTATGCATAGTATTTTTGGGTGTTTTCTTATTTAGGGTTCATTCTTCTTTCTACTTCTTCTTTTTTTGTATTCTTTAGGAATCTGCATCCACTCAGAAGGGCACCAATTCAAGAATTGGCATCCCCTAGGTAGACGCTAATTCTCTTATTAAATTTTATCTCGAGGAATCAGCGTCTATTAAGAAAGGCGTTCATTAATTGGCGCCCCTCTACATGGGCGTTAATTCTGGATGGTTATTTATCTTTTATCTGATTTTTGGTTCAAGGGAATGGCGCCTTCTCGGAAGGCCGTTAATTAATTAGCATCTGTTAAGTGGTCGTTAATTACATATTTTTATTTTCTTATATCAGATTCTTAAACTGTGAATTGGTGCCTTTGTAGAAGGCCGTTAATTAATTGGAGGTCGTTTGTTTGGTCACTGATTTCTGATTTATTTTCTTATATAAAATTCTTAAATCTAAGAATTGGCGCCTTCTCCGAAGGTCGTTAATTAAATGGCGGCCGTCTGCTTGGTTGTTGATTATTGGAATTGGTGGTGTTGTGTAGTGGACAGCGGATCTAGAGGGGAGGGGTGAATAGATCTGCCCCTCTTTTCATAATGCAACCCTCTTTAAAGCTAGATGATGAAATAAGCAGTGGAATATAACTAGCTTGACGAAGAACACAAATGATTTGCTTGGCAAGATGATTACGCAATATAGATATTGAACCTAAGCATGCATCTAACACATATCAATTGCACAATCAAACCACAACACAAAGGATTTTAAGGTGGTTCGGACTGAATCTCCAGTCCTACATCCACCCCTCACCAAATCCGGTGAGGCTCCACTAATGCCACGCACTGAACCGTAAATCGGAAAGATCACCGATTGCCTTCCTACTAACCACCGGTAGGGACGTCAACACCGCAGATCGGACAACTTCCGATTGCCTTCCTACTAACCACCGGTAGGGACGATCTTCAGTTCCAAATGTTTGAATGAAATGGAAAAGAACAAGATATGAAAACACTCAAACAAGATATGAAATATGCTCAAAGAGAAAGGATCTTGTCTGAGATTGCTGGGGCTTGAATCTTCTTTTGAAGTACCTTGAATCACTTGGAGATTTGATGAAGAACTTCTTCCCGGAGTACTGTTCACAGCTACAGTATTCGAACTCCTCTCCCATGAACACACCCTTGCAACCTTCTTTGATCTCCCTTATTAGCCTTTCTTGTTTCTACTCTTCCTTGGAGGTTGCTGGATTGAGATATGAACTTGAATCACCTTGAGTTGATGGAGAGAGTGTTGGATATAGCTTTGATCTTCCTTTTGATCCTCTTGAATTGATGAAGAGGAAGAAGAATGCAGTTTAGATCACCCTTGAGAGTCTTGATTGCTTCTTCTTCCTTGGAGGTTGAGATGGCTTCAGATCTAGACTTGAATGCCTTTGAAGGATGAAGAACTTCCTCCCGAAACACTGTTCACGGAGGTGCTACAGTACCTCGAAAATGGCCTCCCTTGATCTCCCTTGAAGCCTTGAAGTGATAGGGTTTCCAACCCCTCATGTACGTGTTGATTTTATAGACCTTGAATGGTCCTTGGACACCCCCCAGACCAGATCCACAAATCATGGGAGATTAGGTGAGTTTTGATTAAACAAATCTATGGAAAGAGGCTGGCCACGAGGTGGATTTTGAAGTCAAACATGGCTGCATCGGGGCTAGCGGTCGACCTGTGGCTTCTGGCGGTCGACCGCTACTGAGAAACACTATAGACAGATGGTCATTAGGAATTCCAGTCGACCGCTACGGGCTGGCGGTCGACCGCCAGCTGAAAGACATGCAGAGTGGAGGATGCTGGCTGGGGCGGTCGACCGCCCCTGTGCTGGCGGTCGACCGCCAGCTGGGCTGATTTCGGGCTTGCCCGGGTCGGTCCGTTATCCGCTTCAGCTCCGTCGTTCAACTCCATTAGCAGCCCGTGCATGTTTGTGGCATCACCCTTGATAGTCTAGAAGGTATCAATTGAGTCTTTAACCTTGGATTCTCTTCTTGTGCAGTGGCCTTGGCTATTCAAATGAAGCTTGTAGTTGTTGTATAGACTTTGTGTGTGAAGTAGCCGGCCAATGTATAGACTTGTGTTGCAGCCATCAACCAACGTACAGACTTGGAGTTGTGCTAGCAGCCAACGTATAGACATCATAGACTTCATGTTCAGCAACGTACAGACTTTGTCCAACGTATAGACTTCGTCCAACGTATAGACTTTGTCCAACATATAGACTTGGTCCAACGTATAGACTTTGTCCAACGTATAGACTTTGAATGCAGTGCACATGCCCGCAACCTGTTCGATGAAATGACAAACTGCTTAAATAGATAGACAATGACATCATATGCAAACACAATGTGACTTATAGTAGTTGCTATCATCAAAACCATAATAGTAATCATGGTGCACATGTGTTCAACAATCTCCCCCTTTTTGATGATGACAACACTGTGAGTCATTATATGGCAGAAATAGCCAAGATGGCAAAGTGTATGATATATGTGACATATGCAGCTCAAGATCCATGATAGTAATAGCATGTGAATGTAATTATGAATGCAGATATGAATGCTATGCAATTATGCAAACCCCATCACATACACATATGAGATGCAAAGTGAGCAATGGATTCTCCCCTTAGACTCTCCTCTCCCCGTACACCATTCACACATCCCCCATGACAACTCACAAAGCACATAAACTCTCCCCTTTGACAATGCAATAACGCATATAGCTCTTACAAAGGACTCACACAAAGAATTCTCCCCCTTTGCCAACAGTAAAAAGGAGTGATAATAGGAAGGTGTCTGTGAGACCAGAGCTGAAAGGAGTTAAGAGCAAGCCATTATATGCAAACCTGAAACAGACCGTGAGCAATATATATGGTTCAAAGCTAATGAAATCCGAATTCATCAACAGAGGTCGAAAAGTAGCTACATCCAAGATGTAATAGAAATGAACCAAAGGTGCATATCATGGCAATGTTTAACCGTCCCTTGTCTTATATATCCATATTCAGTAACTACAAAGGGAGTAACACAAAAAACGAGTATTGAGGCTAAACAATCATGACTAAAGTATGAAATTTTATGAGTTCAACAAATTTGATTTTCAATATCTTTTGAATTTGAAGGCACATGACTCATATTTTACGAGCAATCAAGTCTAGTACATGCCTCCAAGCCGTAAGAATACACGTTGTTTAGACGCCAGTATGCCAAGGTATTTGGCAAGATTGACGGTTATGCTTCAGAATGAACAGAGATAGCAAAGTCACGTCATGACATATCCAAACTTATTTCATTGATGAGAAGATATGTTTCTCAGCAATTATGCCATTGCTCTGCCTAGAGTCCAGATGAATTAAGACAGAGATAACAGAGGCACATCATGACATATCATGCGTCACTTGATTTGATGACGTGACATATTTCTTGATGGGGACATCACCTCCCATGCCCACGTTCACAGCTCGTCTCCTCGCCCCGGTTGCATCCGGCATGGTTTAGTCATTTAATTTTAAGTCCTATGTAATTTTATTTGAGTCATTTGATGTATTTTCCCTTTTATTTGAGTCATGTTCCTAGGTCTTGCATTTATTTTCCTAAGTTTGAGTGTCATTAAATTGTGTAATGTGCTATTGGGCCCAATTCTTCGGGCTTGGCCCATGAGCCCCCCCTACCCCTTCGGTTATTTGTTATTGAGTCTTTTGTAAGGGACTTATTGTAAAATGTGGGTTTCCTATATATAGGGCCCCATTTCCTTCATTTGGAGGTAATGAATCAATGAATGAAAAAACTTGTCATTTTGAGAGTTTACACTCCTTATCTAGTGGAGAGATTCCATTTTTTAGGTGAGAAACCCTAGGGGAGAGATTCCCCACCCTTCCCTCTCTTAATCTCTCTTTTTCACTCCACTTTCTCTCTCCTCAACACCCAAATTCGAATTTTCTTCTCACTCCTCCCCCTCTCAACCACTTCCAACCCCCACCTACCTCCATTAACTCCTCACAACTTCCCACAACCCCTCTTTAATCCTCACCTAGTCCCAAGGAAGTTCCACCACTCAAAACCCCACCCTCCAATCACCACCTACCCCTTTCACTTCCCTAAGTATATCTCCACCTTCCCAAGGCTGAATTAACTCATTCCAAAGCCCAAATTCGAATCTCCCCATCCCTCCTTGCTCCCTAGGTCGCACCCCTCCTCTCCCCTCAAGCCAAGTTCACCCCCCTCCTCTCTTCTCCACTCCAGCTTTGTGTGCAGGCCGACCTACAGATTAGCACTCCATTGCAGCGATGTCCATGACTGCATCCTGGTTCTGCTAGTGGCGTGGCCTAACTTTCTGGAAAGGCCTCCCTGTGCTCTTCGCAGGCGAAGTGGAATCACTCCATTCTGAGTTCGTGGCCGTCCGTGAAGGCTGTTCTTCCCCGACTGCGCAGAACCTCTCAGACCAAAAGCCAGAGCGGCAGAGAAGACTCTCCCACGACGAACCTTGAAGGAATCAGCCTTCAGGGTCTTCTACAAAGATCTTCCTCCCCCTGTCAGCGTCCAGGAACAGAAGGCGGAGCTCCGTTCGGCATCCGACAATCAGAGATATTAATTTTCTACCACAACCATGCCGGTCTGCCTCCTCACAGTCTGCCCCGACCACCGTCCACTTCTCTGGACACCCAGCTCATCTCCGACATCAGAAGACTTCCCCGTTTGTTTTTCTGCAAAGTAGACTCGTCAACAATTCCAACGAGTCCAGCGGTGCCAGATTTGGAGCTCAGGAGCAACCGTGACCGCTTCTACAACCTGCTGTTTCAGACTGAGCTCGGCCAGAGACCAGAGCTGCATCCATCTTCCAGTCGCCGGAGCAGTCAGCCCCCAGATCAGAACGTCGTCCAAAAATTCAGGCTGCACCCCTCTCCGGTTAGCAATCTTTTGGCGCAAGTCTCATCAGATTTTAAGCTCGGTGGATTTATTGGCTGCATCAACATCGACTCCCTATCCAGAATTACAGAAGCTAGATAGAATCGGCGAAGCTCGGAAACTCGGTTTCCTTTGCATCTCTCCCCACCCCGCTTGGCCGGCTGAAGGCCCCTCCCTGTGTGGAGGTAGTTTTGAATGTATTTAGCATAACCCCCACCCCAAGATCACCCCTCCTGCGTGAGGAGTAGTGCTGTACCGTTTGTAATTTTAGGTCAAGCTACACCGCCGCGGCGTGTGGGGATCCACCGCCTCCCCGCTCGCCCTCGTCTCCGAGCGGGACCGGTTTCTTCAAACCGGTCGAGTAAGTGCTCTAAACCCTTGCTCATTATGCTTGTCTTTCAATGTTTGTTTCTTATCTCCGCTGGTTGTGCGAGAGAGAGCCCGATCCTCAAGCCCCGTTGCCTTGAGTGATCACCGTGGGAAGAGTGAAACCGGTGCCCTTGGCACTTTGTCGGCCCCATTGAATTGGGTTCCACATCCTTTTGGGAATCAAGCCTTGGCCTTGCTGGCCCTCTACCAGCAAGGGCCCAACCCCACATCTTCACCTTGGCATTGCCAAGTTACCCCGGGCTTGGGTGAGCGACGAGAGAGCGGCGGCCCAAATTGGCCCATTTAGAATGCGAATGTGCTTGCTTGCTTAAGTCCAAGATTGTGTCACATCAAGTGGTATCAGAGCAAGTTCACAACTTGTCTCTCCACAAGTTGGTCCTAGGGCATGTTTATGCATTTAGAGTCCTCGGTTGCATCTCCCATGTCCACTAGAATGGCCACTTCATACCCGTCATATTCATCCCCATCAACTTTCCCAAGAAGCCCAAATCCTCATGGAAGCTCCATTGCCAACAAAGTGGGTAGCAACACCTCTATCATAGAAGCCCTACCTAATGTCCTTAATCGGCTTGAAGATATCATGTCTCGACTCGACCGACTTGAAGGAAATAGCCGTGCACCAAGAGTGAATGAGAGTGACCTTTGGGGAAATCTAGAAACCATATTTTTAGAACACTTAAAAATCAAAACCCCCGCCTTTGATGGATCCAACAGCCCAAGCCTTTACATAGATTGGGAGATTTCCCTAGACCAATTCTTTAAAAGTTGCCCCTTGAACGATGAAAGGAGAATGAGGCTAGCCAAGGCACACCTCTCCAAACAAGCTAAAACTCATTGGTTAGTTGTGGAAGGTTTAAGAAGGATCCGCAGGGAGGCCCCCATTAGCACTTGGGATGAGATGAAGGTCGAGCTTAGGAAAACCTACACTCTCCAACCCTCTCCCTCCTACTCAAATCACAAAAGCCCAAGGAGTACTTTAACTCCTTCATCCCCACCCGGTCAATCCAAGACCCCAATCACCCATTCCCTACCACTTCCCATCTCTCCCACCCCAACCACTACATTTACACCCCACCTCCAAGTCCACACCACAACCATAGGCCCCCATACCCAATTGGACCCCATGGCCAACTCTCCACCTAGGCCCATGGTAACCCCCACCACTACCTCTCCATCACCCCCAAAAAGAGACACTCCTTCCAAAACAAATCAACCCAAACCCCTTCAACCCACCCATCTTCCTCTCCCTACCCCAATCCAACTCCCACCAAAGCCTCCACTACTACCCTCACCTATCCTAACCCAAGTTTCTCACTACCTACCACCCCGGATACACCATGCCCCAATCATCACCACACCCTCAAAAGCCCCTCTCACCTCCTTGGAAGAAGAACCCATACCCCACCCCATAGTGGTGAACACTCCAAACCCACTCTCCACCTTGGAGGAAACTCAAGCCCAAATTGAAGAAGAAATAACACATGAGGGTCTTCACCTTACATCACCCTCTCTAGTTGGGACCAAGCTCATCTTAGGAGAATCCATTGTTAGTTGGCTAAAGGAGAGCCCAATTGGAGAGACCCGGGCCCATATTTTCCCTCCTATAGAACAAGACCTTCCCTTAGTGCCCTTCTTCTCCTATCACACCACAATCCAAGCATCCTATCAAGTGGAGACCTTAGAAGACCTTCTCAAGGGCATAGCATGGCAATTAGAGATGACTAGCATGTTGACCCTTATGGTAGAACAATCTAGGAGCCTTAGCCTCCTACACCTATGCATAGGGTCTATCACCTCAGTTTGCACCATTGGTTGCTACACTAGCGACCTCCTTCTATTCCTCCCTACACCCGATGAGCCCAACCTTCTCCTCGATTTAGAGCTTCTTATCTCGGGTAGAAAGCCAAGCCCTCCACTCATGGCCGACCCACTTGTCAAGAACATTGGCCCAACTATCATGGAGAAGGATGACTTAGCACCTTTTAAGGATCTTGAGGACATGGAGTTCCTCCCCCTAGATGACCCATTTTATGATCCATATGATCCATTCCAATGGGAGTCAAGGGACTCATATGACCCAACCATCTTACCAACCACCCACCCTTTCCTACCCTCACCCACCATATTGGGCCAAACCCACCTCATCCATGACTCGGGTTATATCTTGGGAGCCATGACCTTGGGCCATATATCCCTAGGTAATCAGGTTGTACCCCACCCCATGATGACTACCTTCTTAGATCCATTCGATCCTTTCCA
Source organism: Amorphophallus konjac (assembly GCA_022559845.1). Taxonomy (NCBI): domain Eukaryota; kingdom Viridiplantae; phylum Streptophyta; class Magnoliopsida; order Alismatales; family Araceae; genus Amorphophallus; species Amorphophallus konjac. Next base: position 32,859,322 of record CM040120.1, on the reverse strand, counting down.
ATGGGAGTTCAAAGGTTGTCCCACACCTATACACATGGAAGTCACCTTTGGGAAAAGCATGCATGTGTCTAGGCTTACCATACCCCTTGGCATGAACACTATGTTGGGTCCATTCATTCATATCACCCACATATCAAGTAGAAAGTATGAGTGGTCCACATTCGGATGTCATGGTCCTCCTTCATTCATCATGGATCTTAAGCATGTCAAAAGTATCTACGGATGTCCGGGTCCCCCCACATTCATCACCACTTTGCATGATAGGTTCACCTACGAGTGCCCCGGCCCACCTAGGCCCACCAAAGTCTACATGACAACATTGCATGATAAGTCCACATATGGTTGCCCCGGCCCTCCAAAATCCATCAAAGGCTTCTTGGCATCAAAGCATGATCGGTCTACTTTCGGTTGCCCAGGTCCACCCATCACCCCTAGAATGTCAACATTCACGAAATTGCATGAAAGCCTTTGCAAGCACATAAGCAAAAAGAATGAGGCTTATAAGAGGCGGGCCGACTCTCATCGGCGTCACCGAGACTTCCATGAGGGTGACTTTGTGATGGTAAGGACGGAGAGGCTCTCCTCGGGAGCCAACTCTAAACTGAGGCCACGTGGGGCTGGTCCCTTCCAGGTCTTGAGGCGCATCGGTGCAAATGCCTACGAGTTAGATCTCCCTGAGGAGTATGCAATAAGTCCCACATTCAATGTGGCCGACCTAGTGTCATATAAGGGACCCACGGTGGTACCTAGTGAGGAGATTGAGCCCACTTCTTCCCTTGAGAGAGCACCCACCCGTGAAGAGAGATCACCAGCCAAGAGAGCCCAGCGTGAACAAATTGAACAAATATTGGATGAACAAGTCACTACCACTCAGAGCAAGGTATACGAGCGCTATCTCGAAAGGTGGATGGATCGGACTCGTTCGGAAGACTTGAGGGCAGTACCACTTCTACACCCTCCAAGGAGGGAATGACACTTACTCGACGGAGTCGAGTTCTCCGCACCCCGGGAGTATGATGGGGACATCACCTCCCATGCCCACGTTCACAGCTCATCTCCTCGCCCCGGTTGCATCCGGCATGGTTTAGTCATTTAATTTTAAGTCCTATGTAATTTTATTTGAGTCATTTGATGTATTTTCTCTTTTATTTGAGTCATGTTCCTAGGTCTTGCATTTATTTTCCTAAGTTTGAGTGTCATTAAATTGTGTAATGTGCTATTGGGCCCAATTCTTCGGGCTTGGCCCATGAGCCCCCCTACCCCTTCGGTTATTTGTTATTGAGTCTTTTGTAAGGGACTTATTGTAAAATGTGGGTTTCCTATATATAGGGCCCCATTTCCTTCATTTGGAGGTAATGAATCAATGAATGAAAAAACTTGCCATTTTGAGATTTTACACTCCTTATCTAGTGGAGAGATTCTATTTTTTAGGTGAGAAACCCTAGGGGAGAGATTCCCCACCCTTCCCTCTCTTAATCTCTCTTTTTCACTCCACTTTCTCTCTCCTCAACACCCAAATTCGAATTTTCTTCTCTCTCCTCCCCCTCTCAACCACTTCCAACCCCCACCTACCTCCATTCACTCCCCACAACTTCCCATAACCCCTCTTTAATCCTCACCTAGTCCCAAGGAAGTTCCACCACTCAAAACCCCACCCTCCAACCACCACCTACCCCTTTCACTTCCCTAAGCATATCTCCACCTTCCCAAGGCTGAATTAACTCATTCCAAAGCCCAAATTCGAATCTCCCCATCCCTCCTTGCTCCCTAGGTCGCACCCCTCCTCTCCCCTCAAGCCAAGTTCACCCCCCTCCTCTCTTCTCCACTCCAGCTTTGTGTGCAGGCCGACCTACAGATTAGCACTCTGTTGCAGCGACGTCCACGACTGCATCCTGGTTCTGCTGGTGGCATGGCCTAACTTTATGGAAAGGCTTCCATGTGCTCTTCGCAGGCGAGGTGGAATCACTCCATTCTGAGTTCGTGGCCGTCCGTGAAGGCTGTTCTTCCCCGACTGCGCAGAACCTCTCAGACCAAAAGCCAGAGCAGCAGAGAAGACTCTCCCACGACGAACCTTGAAGGAATCAGCCTTCAGGGTCTTCTACAAAGATCTTCCTCCCCCTGTCAGCGTCCAGGAACAGAAGGTGGAGCTCCGTTCGGCATCTGAAAATCAGAGATATTAATTTTCTACCACAACCACGCCAGTCTGCCTCCTCACAGTCTGCCCCGACCACCATCCACTTCTCTGGACACCGAGCTCATCTCCGACATCAGAAGACTTCCCCGTTTGTTTTGATGCAAAGTAGACTCGTCAACGATTCCAACGAGTCCAGCGGTGCTAGATTTGGAGCTCAGGAGCAACCGTGACCGCTTCTGCAACCTGCTGTTTCATACTGAGCTCGGCCAGAGACCAGAGCTGCATCCATCTTCCAGTCGCCGGAGCAGTCAGCCCCCAGATCAGAACGTCGTCCAAAAATTCAGGCTGCACCCCTCTCCGGTTAGCAATCTTTTGGCACAAGTCTCATCAGATTCTGAGCTCGGTGGATTTATTGGCTGCATCAACATCGACTCCTTATCCAGAATTACAGAAGCTAGACAGAATCGGCGAAGCTCGGAAACTCGGTTTCCTTTGCATCTCTCCCCACCCCGCTTGGCCGGCTGAAGGCCCCTCCCTGTGTGGAGGTAGTTTTGAATGTATTAAGCATAACCCCCACCCCAAGATCACCCCTCCTGCGTGAGGAGTAGTGCTGTACCGTTTGTAATTTCAGGTCAAGCTACACCGCCGCGGCATGTGGGGATCCACCGCCTCCCCACTCGCCCTCATCTCCGAGCGGGACCGGTTTCTTCAAACCGGTCGAGTAAGTGCTCTAAACCCTTGCTCATTGTGTTTGTCTTTCAATGTTTGTTTCTTATCTCCGCTGGTTGTGCGAGAGAGAGCCCGATCCTCAAGCCCCGTTGCCTTGAGTGATCACCGTGGGAAGAGTGAAACCGGTGCCCTTGGCACTTTGTCGGCCCCATTGAATTGGGTTCCACATCCTTTTGGGAATCAAGCCTTGGCCTTGCTGGCCCTCTACCAGCAAGGGCCCAACCCCACATCTTCACCTTGGCATTGCCAAGTTACCCCGGGCTTGGGTGAGCGACGAGAGAGCGGCGGCCCAAATTGGCCCATTTAGAATGCGAATGTGCTTGCTTGCTTAAGTCCAAGATTGTGTCACATCATTTCTCCGTGCAAAACTATCATTGCTCTGCAAATTGATTTTCAATAATTCCAGCTCATCAAGATGTTTAGAAATAATACTAAGCTCTAGAGTATCACCAAGATTGTCATGAAGTCTGGATTTTCAGATTTCAGGGTAGTCATTCAAGACATAACATGCAGTCTTTAGTGAAAGTCTATTAAAACTACAGAACATAGATGATTTCAAACAAGATATATCATAACTACAAGGAAATCATTAAATCTGAACTATTTTCATTGAATGGACAATCATTAGGGCATATAATAGAAAGCTCTTACACCATATGTCCGTCTGTCTCATGAACTCAAACCAGACTGTAAACCATTGATGTGCAGTTTGCAAGAGGTTAAGAGAATCAACAAAACTCCCCCTAAGGATATGCAATGGATGCGCGAAGGAGTTATGTTTGCAATCAAGTGGAATGACAAAGGAGGTTGACCTAGTCACTCATGAAGGTGGCAGAAATGAAATGTATGACCCAACCCATGGTTGTACACTTATTAAATGTCACAGAATGAATATGAAATATATGCATGAATGCTGCAAAAGGACAACTCCCCCGTACTATATGGCCTATATGCGACATTAACACATGGTACTTGGCGGAGGTGAAATCTCACGCATATTGAGTGCTTCGAGACAAGCATAACATGTCCTTCCATACATCAACATTTGATATACCATGGCCATGCAAGAATGATGCGACACAAACCATGCAATGCATTGGGAACATAGATTCAACTTGATTATGTAACTACATGCAATGCGACACCATATGCAAAAAGATATATTGACATATAAACAATGCATTAATACCAACGTGCAAAACACACAACTAATTGAACATGATCATCATTTCAAATTCTTATTGGCCTGAGGTCGGCAAAGACCAAGCTCCCTTCTGAGTGTTGAAAACATGTCATTACACAAGGGCTTGGTGAAAATATCAGCAATTTGATTTAGAGTATCAACAAAATGCAGTTCAAAAATTTTCTAACTGACCTCGTCTCTAATGAAGTGATGCCTAATCTCAATATGCTTAGTCCTAGAGTGTTGGACTGGATTTTTTGCAAGGTTGATAGCACTAGTGTTATCACACAGAATCGGGACACTACCAAGATCCACCAAGTAGTCTTGGAGTTGGTGTTTAATTCACAACACTTGGGTGCCACAGCTCCCCGCAGCAACATATTCTGCCTCCGCAGTTGAGAGGGCAACCGAGTGTTGTTTCTTGGAGGCCCAAGAAACTAAACACCCGCCTAGAAACTGGCAATAGCCACTAGTACTCTTACGATCCAGCTTGCATCCAGCGTAATCTGCATCAGAATAAGATATAAGAGATAAATCACATGATGGCGGATACCACAATCCCAAATCTTGAGTGCCGGCAAGATATCGAAGGATACGTTTGACGGCAGTCAAATGAGATTCTCTAGGACTAGCTTGAAATCTAGCACAAAGGCATACACTACATTGGATATCTGGTCGGGATGCAGTCAAATAAAGCAAAGAACCAATCATACCTCTATAGACCTTTGCATCCACCAATTTACCATTTTCATCCGAATCCAGTGAAGTTGAGGTGCTCATCGGAGTTGCAATGATTTTGCTGTTTGCCATGTCAAATCTTTTTAGCAGCTCCTTGATATATTTGGCTTGGCTTATGAAGCAACCATCTTCTCCTTGGTTGACCTGCAAACCGAGAAAGAATTGAAGTTCTCCCATTTGGCTCATCTCAAATTCGCTAGTCATGAGGTTGGCAAATTCCTTACACATTTCAGATTTTGTAGAACCAAACACAATGTCATCAACATAAATTTGAACAATCAAGATGTTCTTACCTTACTTCTTGGTAAAAAGTGTTTGATCTACCTTACCTCGTGTGTACCCTTTTTCAATGAGGAACGAGCTTAGTCTCTCATACCAAGCTCTTGGTGCTTGCTTAAGTCCATAAAGCGCCCTGTCTAGCTTGTATACAAAATCTGCATTGTTAGAATTCTCAAAGTCGGGGGGGCTGCTCAACATAGACTTCTTCTTTGATCAAGCCATTCATGAAAGTACTTTTGACATCCATTTGATACAGCTTTATTCTAAGGGAGCATGCAAAGGCAAGTAAAATTCTGATGGCTTCGAGTCTAGCAACTGGGGCATAAGATTCATCAAAATCTACCCCAAACTCTTGATTATACCCTTGAGCCACTAATCTAGCTTTGTTTCTTATTATCTTACCATCCTCACTTAGTTTGTTCCTAAAGACCCATTTAGTGCCTATGACAGATTGTGATGAAGGTCTGGGAACAAGATGCCAGACTTTATTCCTTTCAAACTGGTTTAACTCGTCTTGTATTGAATTTATCCAGTTTTCATCTTTTAATGCTTCATCAATGTTTTTGGGTTCAAGCTGAGAGACAAGAGCAAGTTGATCTAGTTCTTCCACAATTCTAAAATGTGACCTTGTTCTAGGTGGGTCATTCAAGCTGCCAATGACATTTTCTAAGGGATGATCCTTAAGAATTCTAATATTTGTAGAATCGTTACCTTCCCCTGGAATTTGATCCCTTGCATTGCTTGATTCAGCTAGGTCACCATCTTCTTTTATTTCTTCTTGTGGAGGATCACTCTTGTCCTTCATGTTTAGGAATTCCCCATCTTCATCATTTTTCCTGCAAGAGTTATCATTGTTAGAATCATGATATTCATCAAAGGAAACATGGGGTGATTCTTCCACAGTTTGACTTTTGATATTGTAAATTCTATAAGCCCTAGATCTATCAAAATATCCAAGGAATATACCTTCATCGCTCTTGGGCTCGAATTTATCTAAGTCTCTTTTGTCATTGTTGTGGATGAAGCATTTTGACCCAAACACTTTCATATGTGAGAGAGAGGGCTTTTTACCTTTCAGCAACTCATAAGGAGTCTTTTTGGTGTGTGGCCTTACCATAGAGCGGTTGATAATGTAACATGCCGAGTTTACCGCTTCGGCCCAAAACCTCCTTGGAAGTTGCCGTTCAGCAAGCATGGTTCTTGCCATCTCTACAAGTGTTCGGTTTCTCCTTTCAACTACACCATTTTGCTCCGGCGTTCTTGGTGAAGAGAATCGGTGTGAAATGCCTTCAGCCCTGTAAAGATTATAGAAATCAGTGTTTTCAAATTCACCACCGTGATCAGATTGAATCTTGGAGATCTTGAACACACCGTCCTACTTTATCTTCATGTAGAGCGCCTGAAACTCATCATAAGCATCATTTTTATGTGTGAGAAAGAAAACCCATGTGAACCTAGAGAAGTCATCCACCAAGACATATCCATATTTTCTACCACTTAAACTAGCAGTTCTGGTTGGACCAAACAAGTCCATATGAATTAGCTCGAGTGGTTTGGATGATGTATTTTCAGATCTTCCCTTGAAAGATTTTATTGTTTGTTTACCTAGGGCACATGCATCACACAACTTGTTTTCTTGTTTAAATGATAATTCAGGCAACCCTTTCACCATTGAATGCTTTAACAATTTATGTAAGACATTGTAGCTAGCATGTCCTAGTCTACGATGCCATAACCAAGTAATTTCAGATTTTGGTGCAGTAAGACAAAGATTTAAATGAGCAGGATCATCTAAGTCAATCATGTAAACATTGTTAACTCTCTTACCAGAAAATTTTACCTTGTCAGATTTTGGTTCAAGAATTCTATATTCATGAGAGTCAAACAACACTTTATGACCTTTATCACTCAATTGACATATGCTAAGTAGGTTATATTTCAAACCTTCAACTAGCAACACATTTCCAATGGAGTTGGAGAGGTTCTTACCTACATTACATGTTCCAATGATTTTTCCTTTGTTATTCCCTACAAACGTAACGTATCCTCCTTTCTTTTCCTCTAAGAGACAAAAATTTATTTTGTCTCCAGTCATGTGTCTTGAACAGCCGCTATCAAGATACCACCTGTTATGCATGGCTGCAAGACATTCCTGCACAAACAATTAAGCAATTGTATTTGGAACCCAACCAATTTTGGGTCCCATCAAACTCTTAAGATTTTCAAAACATGAAACCATTTCTTTTGGAATCCAAACCTTTCTAACATTCATGTTTTGTTTGCTTAAAGCAGGGATTTTGTTTTTCTTTTCAGCCTTGATATTTCCTTTTTGTTTAGAGGCTCTTTGTTGGATTTTGTGAAAGTTTGATGAAGTTGGCTTCTTAACCCATTGTGGCCATTGGTTGTTTTTGGGTTAAAAGTGATTGTTCTGCCACCTAGGAGATTGAAAGTTATAGGATTGATGAACACATGAATCACAATTTCTCTGAAAGTATGGTGATGTTGGCCTATACGAATGAGCAATCTAGTTTTGGTGATATCTAGAAAATTGAGCATGCAATGGCCAAGGAAGTGTTGACCTATGCTGCGGGGAAGGTCGACATTTCTTACGTTTTTGGACAGACTTTTTGGGAAAGTTGGTGACTGCCTCTTCAATCTTTTCTTTCCCTTTCTCCTTTTGTTTTTACTAGTTTTGTGTGGGAGTTGTGTTTGAGGTGGAAGCTTCGGAAGATGAAACAAATGTGACAGTTTTGAGCCCAATTGGCCTTTTATTTATTGGTTCAAAACCCAACCCTTCCTTGTTGAAGTTCATTCTGGTACCTAACAAAGCATCTAGATTTTCTCTTCCATCCACAAACTTTTCTAAAGATTGTTGTTTATCCTTCAACTCTTTTTGTAGGTTTTCAATATTTTGAAGAAGTTGAATGTTGACTTGTTTGACAGCTTCATACTTTTCATTGCTCAATTTACTATCTTTTTCATAGCTTTGCATTTTGAGCTTCATGCTATCAATCTCATTTCTCAAATCATCATTTTCAGTTTCCAAGTCAGCCATTTATTTTCTTCCTTCCTCCAAATCCTCAATCATTTTCTTAAGATCTTCAATTTCAGTCTCAAGTAGAGCATTCTTATCATTCATATTATGATCATGCACAAATGAGTTAATTTTCTTTTTCAATGATTTATTCTCCTTTTTATACATTTCATATTTTTCCATGAGTTGTATATATGCATCCTCCCAATCATCAATTGTATAATCTTCAAATGGAGAATTCACCTCAGTTTCTTCATCACCTTTGGCCATAAGGCAGAAATCTTCTTTTTCTTTGTCCGAGGAGCTAGTTCCGTCATCACTTTCCACTTCATCGCTCCATGTGGACACCATGGCCTTATTCTTCTTCTAGCCCTTCCATTTGTCGGCTTTTCTGAGTCTGTCGGGACAATCATTCTTGAAATGTTCTGGTTTATTGCAATAATAGCAAATTATTTTATCAAATTTCTTAAAGTTTTCAGAATTAGATTTGAAACCATTTCTTACCTTTGACCTTCCTCTCATGAAGCTCTTACCTTCCTTTCTCAGGAATTTTTTGAACTTACGTGTGAGCATGGCTACGTCATCCTCTTCTCGCTCACTTGCCGAATCCTCACCTTCATCAGAAGTGCCATGACCGTTGGGTCCTGCTTTAAGAGCTAGGGACTTCTTCTTAGGTGCCTCAGCCTCTTTGTTCTTGAGATTGATCTCATAGGTCATCAATGACCCAATGAGTTCATCTACCTTGGTAGTTGCGAGATCTCTCGATTCTTCAACCACGGTAGCCTTTGTGTGCCATGCTGGAGTTAACGATCAGAGAATTTTCCTTACAATTTCTTGCTCTGAATATTTCTTTCCCAAATCAGTTAAACTATTAGTAAGTACAGTCAATCGAGCATACATATCTTGAATTGATTCATCAGGCTTCATACGGAACATTTCATATTCAGAAACTAAAATGTTGGCTTTTATTTCTCGTACCTGAGAGGTTCCTTCGTAGATTACCTCTAGCTTGTCCCACATTAGTTTTGCAGATGCGCAGGTAGCCACTCTTGAGAATTCAACTGGATGGAGTGAGCATTGCATGATGTGTTTGGCACTCCAGTTGACAGTGGATTGCCTTATCTATTCTTTAATCCACAAGTCCTCATTATCCGTAAGCTCATATGGACCTTTGCTGATCACTCGCCAAAGTTCGTAGTCTTGGGTGCAAATGAACACCTGCATACGATGTTTCCAATAGGGATAATTAGATCCAGTGAAATAAGGAGGCCTATTCACAGAATATCCTTCAGGTAAATAACCCTTAGACGATGATCCACCATTTCCCTCAAGGTCGTTGGACCCCATAATGAGAGATTAGGCTCTGATACCACTTGTTGTGTAGTGGACAGCGGATCTAGAGGGGAGGGGTGAATAGATCTGCCCCTCTTTTCACAATGCAACCCTCTTTAAAGCTAGATGATGAAATAAGCAGCGGAATATAACTAGCTTGACGAAGAACACAAATGATTTGCTTGGCAAGATGATTACGCAATATAGATATTGAACCTAAGCATGCATCTAACACATATCAACCGCACAATCAAACCACAACACAAAGGATTTTAAGGTGGTTCGGACTGAATCTCCAGTCCTACGTCCACCCCTCACCAAATCCGGTGAGGCTCCACTAGTGCCACGCACTGAACCGCAAATCGGAAAGATCACCGATTGCCTTCCTACTAACCACCGGTAGGGACGTCAACACCGCAGATCGGACAACTTCTGATTGCCTTCCTACTAACCACCGGTAGGGACGATCTTCAGTTCTAAATGTTTGAATGAAATGGAAAAGAACAAGATATGAAAACACTCAAACAAGATATGAAATATGCTCAAAGAGAAAGGATCTTGCCTGAGATTGCAGGGGCTTGAATCTTCTTTTGAAGTAGCTTGAATCACTTGGAGATTTGATGAAGAACTTCTTCCCGGAGTACTATTCACAGCTACAGTACTCGAACTCCTCTCCCTTGAACATACCCTTGTAGCCTTCTTTGATCTCCCTTATTAGCCTTTCTTGCTTCTACTCTTCCTTGGAGGTTGCTGGATTGAGATATGAACTTGAATCACCTTGAGTTGATGGAGAGAGTGTTGGATGTAGCTTTGATCTTCCTTTTGATCCTCTTGAATTGATGAAGAGGAAGAAGGATGCAGTTTAGATCACCCTTGAGAGTCTTGATTGCTTCTTCTTCCTTGGAGGTTGAGATGGCTTCAGATCTGGACTTGAATACCTTGGAAGGATGAAGAACTTCCTCCCGAAACACTGTTCACGGAGGTGCTACAGTACCTCGAAAAAGGCCTCCCTTGATCTCCCTTGAAGCCTTGAAGTGATAGGGTTTCCAACCCCTCATGTGTTGGTTTTATGGACCTTGAATGGTCCTTGGACACCCCCCAGACCAGATCCACAAATCATGGGAGATTAGGTGAGTTTTGATTAAACAAATCCATGGAAAGGGGCTGACCACGAGGTAGATTTTGAAGTCAAACATGGCTGCATCGGGGCTGGCGGTCGACCTGTGGCTTCTGGCGGTCGACCACTACTGAGAAACACTATAGACGGATGGTCATTGGGAATTCCGGTCGACCGCTAAGGGTTGGCGGTCGACCGCCAGCTGAAAGACATGCAGACTGGCGGATGCTGGCTGGGGCGGTCGACCGCCAGCTGGGCTGATTCCGGGCTTGCCCGGGTCGGTCCGTTATCCGCTTCAGCTCCGTCGTTCAACTCCATTAGCAGCCCGTGCATGTTTGTGGCATCACCCTTGATAGTCTAGAAGGTATCAATTGAGTCTTTAACCTTGGATTCTCTTCTTGTGCAGTGGCCTTGGCTATTCAAATGAAGCTTGTAGTTGTTGTATAGACTTTGTGTGTGAAGTAGCCGGCCAATGTATAGACTTGTGTTGCATCCATCAACCAACGTACAGACTTGGAGTTGTGCTAGCAGCCAACGTATAGACTTCATAGACTTCATGTTCAGCAACGTACAGACTTTGTCCAATGTATAGACTTCGTCCAACGTATAGAATTTGTCCAACGTATAGACTTGGTCCAACGTATAGACTTTGTCCAACGTATAGACTTTGTCCAACGTATAGACTTTGAATGCAGTGCACATGCCCGCAACATGTTCGATGAAATGACAAACTACTTAAACAGATACACAATGACATCATATGCAAACACAATGTGACTTATAGTAGTTGCTATCATCAAAACCATAATAGTAATCATGGTGCACATGTGTTCAACAGGTGGCGTCTGGAGTGGACGCCAATTATTTCGGTGGCAGGGATCTCAAATAGAGGCTCCTCAGTGAGTTCAAGTTCACTTGTTTCACAGATTCATTTTGGCATGGCATCTTTTGATCATTCCTTTGTTTTGTATGCGTTCATAAAAATGTGTGGATGCGCATATGGCATTTAAGAATTTTAATCATCTTTCATGAGAGTGTCCCCGGTACGAGGCGGAGTATAAAACTCATGCATAGTGAGGGCTTCCACCTGGCCATAACCTGAACTTCTTCCCCACACCATTTGATATACCCGAGGGCGTCGGGTGAGCATGTGATGAAGCGTTCATTTTCTTGCATATTATGTTCTTAAGCTCAGTCCAATTGGTTCTTTATGTCATCATCTTCCCGACGAAAATTCGGTAGTATCTCCTCTAGACCCGTAGCGTCGGGGGGTGTAAATAGGGTGCACGTCATATAGAGAAACTCTGAGACGACCCCGAAACAATAAGGTGCACACAGAAGCGGCAACACCCGATAACCTAGTTTGGGCACAGAGATCTGTGGACGCTTAAATTTTGCATCAAAGGCCAAGCTAGGTCAGCCATTGAGATGATGAAAGGGTACTTCAACGCACCCACTGCATGGCGTCGGCCCCACGGCGCTGCTAAAGCAAAAGAAGATTCCAGACAAAGGCTGCATCGACACAGCTCCTAGCCTGCGTCGACGCGTCCAAAGATGAAGCGCAACCTCTTGGCAACCGAAGGCCGTGTCGACGTAGCTTGCAAGCTGCGTTGACGTACCTTCCAGCCACAGATGAAGCTGTACCAGCACGCGTGTCACGAGCGCGGCGTGCGCTCTACAAAAGTTTGATCACGATGCTTCTAGAAGACCGTACGCCCATACAGGACGCGTGGGGAACAATATTCTCCAATAATAAGAGATTATCCTAGCCCCTCGTTGCCTTGGTAAAGAAGAAAGCACCCCCTGGCTGCTATAAAAGAGGGCCAATACCCTGAAGAGAAGGCTCTCGGTCGATCTCACGCTCTCTCTCCGACGGCTCTGCTTATTCCCCTCGCTGGTGTTATCCAAAGCTCCCTCAGAGCAATCCCAGAGCTCCCTGCTACCCCTATGCGTGAAGAGAAAGAGAGGAAGAGAAGAGAGAGAGGTGTGCTACTTGGGGAGGGACAGGAGTCAATGTTCCGCCCTCCCCCCTATCTTTCTTTTCATTTCTCTGCTATACATTTTCTTTTTATGGTTCATGGCTTCCCAGATGTACGCCTTGGAACGATGTATCATCTTATGTTTTTGGGGAATGAATGAAAACCCCTTCTCCTGGTTTTAGATATGAATATGCCTCGCTTTGTAGTTTATTATTTCCAGTCCCCAGATCATTGTGGTGCTTGCTAGCCTGTCTTCTTCTCTTCGTCTCTGTTTCGTTGCATGCAGGAGAGTGCTATATTGTGAGGGAGGTGCAGTGTAAGACCCTGAATAAATAATCAAGAATGACTATATTCAAAAATGAAATAATCAAGTTATACACTATATGATTAAACCCATCACCCATATACACGTTAAAAAAAACAAGCCAAATTAAAAGACGCCTCCATCTAGGTCGTCATTTAATTGAAGACCCCTAAGAAGGGGCCAATTTATAAAATAACGCCTCTATCCTAGGCATCAGTTTCAGAAGTGACGCCACTATGTATGGGCGTCAAATTTCATATTGCAGTAACGCAAGAAAATGTAATAGTAAGTAACGCCCCCTTGGCGGGCGCCATTTTATAAATTGAAGACCCTTTGACGGGCGTCATTTTTAATTAACGCCCCAACCTTAGGCGTCATTTTCAAACTAAACTTGTTAGTGTTCGGTTCGAACTGAGATGTTATCCTGGGTAAGCTTGATTGAGGAAAGGATCAATACGTGGGATGTCTAAGTTAATAAGGACTCTAAGAAGGAAGTTTCAATTCCCATCGAACTCCAACCCTATAGAGTCTCCAGAATCCTATAAATACCCATCCCCTTTCCATTGACTCATGTTAATTGCCAAAGACATCCTGCTGCTGCTACTGCTCTTCTGCCTTGAAGTTCCTCTTCGTTCTGCTGCTCCTATTGTGCTGCTGCATAGCAGTTCTTCATCAGCATCTTCCTCTTGCTGTCAATACCTTGAAGGGAGGAGGCTGTCTTCTGCTTCTTCTTCTGAAGGTTTTGGTTGTTCGTGGGAAGCTCCTGATGTTCTAATCTGGACCAAAAGAGTTGCTGCAATTGTTGCTCTTACCATCATCTTCTTGCCAGGAACGTAGAAGAATCATCCTCTTCTTCCTTGTTCCCAATGCGTTGCTGAAGCTATTATCACCCTCATCATCCTACTGCATCTTCCGAGGGGTGCTGCTATTGTTTTGGGCTAAAGAGTTGCTGCTATATCGACTTCTAGAAACTCTGTTTGAAACAGAGTATCGTTCATAGTTATTTTCTTCACCGTTCTTCAGCGTCTGTCAACCAAACCACCCAACCAAGGTAGGTTTTCTCAAGACTTAGCAAAACTATGTAATTAGTAAGTTATAAACATGCATATAGGTCTGTAAGAATTACCGATTTCATTTTTGATAAAGGTTTATCAGATTTTATGATGATTTCTGTATTTCGGGAAATGACGCCCCAGATTAAGGCATTATTTTAATTTGACGCCCTTATAAATAGTCGTCAATTGAAACAGTCAATTAATAATTATGCATGATTAAAATTTAATAACTATGAATCCCTACATGAAAAATGATGCATGATCATACTAATAAATTCCTGATATTTTTCTCTATCTGTTTATGTCATATGATTCATGATCAGACATATTTTATAAACCTTGTGTCTGTGATTGTACCTGCCCGGTGCAAATCATATGACAAAGAATTAGCGACCCTGACTAGGTCATTATTTTGAATGGACGCCCCTATACATAGGCATCAAATTGTGAAAAATAGTGAAAATGGGAATAAAATTCTTGGACAAAATAATTGACGACGTACATACTACCCTTTTATTTTATATAAGACGCCCCTGACTAGGGCGCTATTTACAGAATTAAAGCCTTCATGAGAGGCGTCATTTTGATAATAAATGCAAATATGAAATGTTTAAAGATATTAATCTATATGTAATGACTGAGTGAACAGCCGTCATTTGATAAATTGACGACCCTGACAAGGGCGTCAATTCATGAAATGAAGACCCACATCTCAGACGTCAATTTACGGATAGTTCTATTTTCGTGTTCTTCAGTAACCCTTTGACAGTGGGTTATGCGTGTTGGCACTATATTCCATTCCGTTAGTATAGTCCCTTGTTTCACGGTGTTTTCTCGATTACCCCCTATTTCTCGGTGATAGATGAACTCTCCATGGGACATTCCGTTCCTTTGGACTAGTGACCTTATCATAGAGACCTCCGTAAGACTTCGCTAGCCTAGGATTCCCTCAAGGCAGCTGAGCAGGTTGTACCATCAAAACTCCTGACACTACTTGATTTCCATGTCACTCTAAAGAAACATGGTATACCGGCCCTCACGACGTGCTGTTTGTATGTCATAAGAATATTCTTGGAAATAATGGGATGGGTAATCCATACCATTCATATCCTTTAAGAATAGTGTGCCGCACTTGTGTACACTAATTCTATCTACCTTATCATGTACAAGAACGAGCGACCTTGTTCATGTGGGAGCTTATTCCTATCGTCATGGCACCCGAGTTAGGGAGCCGATTCCACCTAGTTTTATCGTTAATCGTGATTATATCGTTATTATCATCATTATACCACATGTTCAAATCCTTGAAATGCTATTCCACAAGATCTACCTTAAAGGTTCATACAAGTTTATTCCTTGAAAGTCCATATTGGCTATAACAATAGTGGATGTCGAAAAATACACGATCAATGCCTGCGCATATAGGGTCCGATCTGGTCCTGGGAGGAGCACCCAAAAGTACTTGTGCCCATGGGAGTTGTAATGATTACGGTATGGCATTGTACCGAAGTGCATGACTAGCTTGATTAGACGTTCCACAATCTCATACTCGACTTGACATGACATGACTTACGTGACCCGGAAAGGGTATTTATATACTTGCTTGAAACGTGATAGCCAATTTCCAATATACTTGCTTGAATATCTTGACATTTATTGATATAAGTTCTTGAAAGACATGCTAGTTCACTCAATTATCTCTTGTTATACTCTCTCTCTCTCTCTTGTCGTTTTACGCAAACATGCATAGCTTTATTGCATTCATGTAACATGTAATTTACTTAAAGCAAGCTAGCTCTTGAGATACAATTCCTACTGAGCGTTCGCTCATCCAGTGTTTTCCCCTATTTTTCAGGTAAGTCCGATGATGATACTCAATCGGATGGGGAAGGTCAAGAGTGAAGAGCTCTCCGTCTATCCAAGCGTTTACTAATCTTATCTTTCTAATTTCTTGAGTCAATCATTGTACTCTTTCCTTTTATTGAGTCTTGGCATTTTCATTTGTAATAGAAGTACTTTAAGGTGGTGATTGAATAAAGGATTGGGTTATCTTTACTTTTGCGCACTCTGTCTTTGTGTTGAATACACTAACGCTCTGATTGACATGATCGATATAAACTTGTCACGCACTCTGGGTTCCTTCCGCGCTCAGGGCGTGACAGTTTTTGTGGTATCAGAGCCTCGGATATTCAATTCCTAGGAAACCCAAGTCCAAGGATAGGTTTAAACCTTTAACCGGAGAGATTGGTTAGAACCAAGGGTTAAGTTAATTTAGAATCAAAACCTTTGAACATCATCACATATTAATATAGTTATTGTAATTGTAGGAGAATGGATGCCGAACATGCCCAGTGGCGCAACATGCAACGCACTCTGCAAGGCATGACCCTGGCACTTTAACAAGTGGCACAAGGAGGTGCACATCGTGGAGCAGGAAATCTCCACCAAAGCTTCAAGAACATGAACCCTCCTAAGTTCATGGGATCCACTGATCCGGATGACGCCGAGCACTGGATCCGGGAGATCGAACGTATCTTTCGGGTTATGCAATGCACAGACCAAGAGAAGGTCTTGTTAGCAATATTTCAATTGGAAAGGGATGCCCGCTGCTGGTGGGAGTCGGTAGAAGCCACATTAGATCATAGACAAGTTACTTGGGAGGAGTTTGTTGAACATTTCAACAATAAATATTTTTCGGACCGAGTCCAGGAGAAGAAGGCCACCGAGTTCGCCGCACTTAAGCAACGATCATTATCGGTGGCCGAGTATGAGGCACAATTATTGATGTTATCCCGGTACGCTAAACATTTAGTCAGTACCGAGAAAATGAAAGCTAGAAGGTTTCTAAATGGGCTCAGGCCCCAGTCTATCACACAACTGGCCCCGATGGACATACAGGTCTATTCGGAGATGGTACGATGAGCCCAGCTACTGGAGGATGCCACGGAACTATCTGATAGGATCCGTGGGAGAGACAAGAAAAAGCATGTTACTAGCTCCGGCACTTTCAAACCCAATTTCAACAAGAAAAGGCCAAGTAATGGAGGAGAGTCTTCTCCGGAGAAGAAAGTTAAAAAGATTAACAAGCCGTTCTCCATCACCACCACACCTTCTAAAGTGGTGTGTAAACACTGTGACAAGGCCGGACATAAGGCCGAAGAATGTTGGAGGAAACTTGGAGCATGTCTCCATTGTGGGAGCCGTGATCATCGGATTCCCGACTGTCCCCTACTCAATGATCAAGCCGGTGATGGGAAGCGCCCGGTGACAAAGAATGCACGTCTCCAAGCTATTAAGGAGATAGAACAAGACGAAGGCGGACTGGTAGAAGGTACACTGAAAGTTTGTTCCAAGTCTACATATGTCTTATTTGATACTGGTGCATCGCACTCTTTTATTTCTAAGAAGTTTGCTAACCCATTACCCATGGAACCGGAATGGATGAAATTAGTTCTTTCAACTCCTCTCGGAAGCGAAGTTGACCTTACTCACCATTATCAAAACTGTGAAGTCTTGGTAAAAGGAAGAAATCTTCCTATCGACCTCATATGTTTAGACCTTAAGGAATATGATGTCATATTGGGAGCAGATTGGTTATCTAAGTATCGGACAACTGTGGATTGCCGTAACAGCAAAGTTACTTTCAAAGACTTTTCGGAACTGGTCTATATTAGCCCTAAGAGTCGGAGCAAGTCACCTCTCATTTCGGCTCTCCGAGCTAGCAAACTAATAAGGAAAGGATGTGTATCTTTCCTTGCGTTTGTCACCATTAAGGAGACTAAGGAGACTAAGCTAGAAAACATCCCAGTCGTGTAAGAATTTCCAGACGGGTTTCCGGAAGATTTACCTGGATTACCTCCACAATGAGAAGTGGCCTTCACCATCGATTTGATCCCCGGTGCTGGTCCAATTTCTAAGGCACCATATAGGATGTCCCCCGCCGAACTCAAGGAGTTAAAGGAACAATTGATGGAACTTCTAAAGAAGGGATTTATTAGACCAAGCACCTCCCCGTGGGGAGCACCGGTGCTGTTTGTAAAGAAGAAAGATGGATCCATGAGGTTATGCATCGACTATCGACAGTTGAATCATCTCACTATCAAGAACAAGTATCCACTACCGAGAATCGATGAGTTATTTGATCAAATATCTAGATCCAAGTATTTTTCAAAGATTGATCTCAGGTCGGATATCACCAACTAAGGATCAAAGATGAGGACATATATAAGACCGCGTTCAGAAGCAGGTATGGGCACTACGAATTTGTTGTTATGCCTTTTGGACTAACAAATGCCCCTGCTGCGTTTATGCAGTTGATGAATAGTATATTCAGGCCTCATCTAGATCAATTCATAGTGGTTTTCATTGATGATATATTGATCTATTCAAAGACCAAGGAAGAGCACGAGGAGCATTTGAGGATTGCATTACGGATATTGAGAATGAATCAGTTATATGCAAAGCTCAGTAAATGTGAATTCTGGTTAGAAGAAGTATCCTTCTTGGGGCATGTTATATCAAAAGACGGTTTATCTGTAGATCCATCGAAGGTTGAAGCTGTAAAGGAGTGGGAAAGACCGACTAATGCTAGCGAGATCCGTAGTTTCTTGGGTCTTGCGGGCTACTACCGGCGATTCATCAAGGATTTCTCCAAGATAGCCGTACCACTCACTAGGCTAACTCGCAAGGAGATCCGTTACGAATGGAGTGAGGAATGCGAAAGAAGCTTCCAAGCTCTCAAGGATTACCTAACTACAGCCCCGGTCTTAGCTCTACCAGTCGAAGGAGAGAAGTTCGAGGTATACACTGATGCATATGGCATTGGCCTCGGATGTGTTTTAATGCAACAAGGGAAAGGTATAGCCTACTCCTCTCGCCAATTGAAGAAACACGAGGAGAACTATCCAGTCCATGACTTAGAATTGGCTGCGGTAGTGTTTGCACTGAAGATATGGAGACATTATCTATACGGAGTGCAGTTTATTGTATACTCTGACCATAAAAGTCTTAAGTATCTCTTCTCTCAGAAGGAATTGAATATGAGGCAAAGACGTTGGCTAGAATATCTCAAGGACTTCGACTTCACAATACAATATCACCCTGGAAAGGGTAATCCTATAGCCGATGCCCTCAGTCGAAAGCCAAGAGCAATTTTAGCAAATTGTATGATTCAGGAGTGGAAGTTGCTAGAACAATTCTCTAAACTTAACATAAGCATAGACAAGGACAGTAGGTGTGTCACATTATCCCATATGAGCATACAGCCAGACTTGCTATCCGAAATACAAGGACTTCAAGATAGTGATCCCGTACTAGTGGAAATCAAGGGCAAAATGGAAGAACAACATGATTTCAAATTAGCATCAGATGGAAGATTGATGTTTAGGAATAGAACATGTATACAAGATTGTCCAGAACTAAAGAAGAAAATCTTAGATGAAGCTCACAGATCGAGGTACACGATTCATCCAGGATCTACCAAAATGTACCAAGATTTGAAAAGGACCTTCTGGTGGCCCAATATGAAAAGAGAAATAGTGGATTTTGTGTCTCGCTGTCTCACATGCCAACAAGTTAAAGCGGAACACCAAAAGCCTGCAGGTAAGCTACATCCTCTAGAAATTTCCAAATGGAAGTGGGAGGATATTGGTATAGACATCATTATGGGTCTGTCTAAATCAAAAGGAGGACATGATGGAATATGGGTTATCATCAACCGATTGACCAAATCGGCACACTTCTTGCCAATCAAGAGTCGATGGTCAGTTGATGTTCTTGTTGCATTATACATTAAGGAGATAGTCAGGTTACATGGAGTACTTGTCTCAATCGTGTCTGACAGAGGCCCCCGTTTTACTTCTCACTTTTGGAAGGGTCTACAACATTCGCTAGAGACGAGACTTAACTTTAGTACAGCTTTTCATCCTCAAACGGATGGTCAGACCGAGAGAACCAATCAGGTAGTTGAAGATATGCTCAGAGCTTGCATCATTGATTTTGGTGGAAGCTGGCATGATCACTTGCCTTTGGTGGAATTTACATACAACAACAGCTACCAGGCAAGTTTACAAATGGCACCTTTCGAAGCCTTATACGGAAGGAGTTGCCGATCGCCTTTGTGCTGGGATGAAGTTGGCGAAAAATAACTATTAGGTCCAGACATGGTAAGGGATACCACTGAAAAGATTCAGTTGATTAGAGAAAGACTTCAAGTTGCTCAGTCTAGACAAAAGGCTTATGCTGACAAAAGAAGAAAAGATCTCGCATTCCAAGTCGGAGATCACGTATTTCTCAAGATATCACCTGGACGTGGAATAAGGAGATTTGGTGTTAAAGGCAAGCTTACACCAAGGTTTTGGTGTGCCCCTATGGTTTTGATGTCAGCAAACACTATGAGTATCAATGGTTTTGATGTCAGCAGATCTATGAGAATGAAAGATTGATTAATTGGTGTGTGCACAATCATCTCTCTATGTCAGTCTCTACATCGGTTCATTAAACATTGTTACACGTTATATAGTCGATGCATGATCTGTTGTATAGACTGCATTCTTAGTTCTCCTGCATACACTGCATCGGTGCATTCTTCGATTGCTTTATGCATGTTGCTTTATGCACTCACTAAGTCTATACATCCATTAGCTGATAGCTGAGCAAGTCTATACATCGCTGCATACTTTAAAGTCTTTATATTCTGACGCATTGAGTCTCTGCATCATTACACACAAGTCTTTAGCAAGTCTGTACATTGTTGTCACATGCACACAGAGTATGTACACTCGATTGGTGACTTGTTCATGCACCGTCTCACTTAGCGTCTCCTGTTGTGTCTCAACATACCCAGCGTCTCATGCATTTAAAGTCTGCACATCGTCTGCTCTCCATGCATATGCAAAGTCTGTACAACCACTGAGTCACAAGTCAGTGCATGTTAAGATCCGTCTCACTTAGCGTCTCATGTTGTGTCTCAACATGCCCAGCGTCTCATGCATTTAAAGTCTGTACATTCTTCAAATGGCATTACACACTATCAAGTCTGTACATCGTCTTGTGCATGCATCATTCAAAGTCTGTACAGCCCGTGGTCGCAAGACCAAGTCTGTACATCGTCTTGTGCATGCATCGTTTCTCAAGTCTGTACATCGCCTTGTTGACGGCATGTGTGTGCATCTCGCTGCTAAGTTTGTATATTGGCCAAGTCTATACATCGCCACTTATTCATGCATATGTGCAAGTCTATATATTCCTATCTTTACCTACGTTCATTGTTTTAGCACACACACGAAGTCAGTACAGCCGGTGTGTTGCACAAACTCAAGTCTATACATTGTCTCGCACACACACACAAAGTCTGCACACCAAGTCTGTACATCGTTAGTGCTGTTCAGGCATATGCTTTGTCCGTGCATTAAGTCTATACATTCGTTGTGGCTTGTTCATGCATCATCTCATCAAGTCTATACATTGCTGCATGAACACAAGTCTGTACAGTGGTTGAATGCATGTCCGAGCATCCATGATTCAATGTGTAGACTTCCCTATCTGCATTTGTGTAACCTTAAAAATGAAGTCTATACACTCGTTATCATGCATTCAAAGTCCATACATTTGCTGCATGCTCATCGAGTCTGCACACTAATGGCATGTCAGTGATACACAAAGTCTGTACAGCCATGCACTGCTTCGCTTGCATAAATGGAGTCTGAGCAGGGTTCATTGCAGTCTGTGCATTGCTGCATCACATAGTCCGTGTAGGACATGTACTAAGCATAACCATAGTCCATGCATTCATTTCATGTCTATACATTCTACAAAGGCATAGTCCATGCATTCATCTCAAGTCTATACATTGCCTTATAGCATGCACGCACTCAAGTGTATACATTCCTCAATGGCATGTCAGTGCATCCATATTCGTTGTGCATACTTTCCTATGTGCTGTGTGCATCTCTCTCAACAAAGTATGTACAATCCTAACAATGCATACAGGTCTATACACTTCCTTGTGACATGTCTATACATTGGTTGTTTCATACATAATGCTTTATCTCTGCTTGATCGACTGAAGTAACTCTGTCATTAAACTGGCAGATGTTTGGGGCACTTGATCCGAGGTTGGCACCTGGCACGTGATCCGAGGTTATCTCTGGACAAAGAGGGCACAAACCCTACACATGCCCTAGCTGCTACTGCTATAAATACGAAGCTTCTCCCTCATAAGAAGACAGATCGTGCTGGGAGATTGTGAGAGAAGCAGAAGAAGAGAGCAGCAGAGAGGCAGAGAGGCAGAGAGTAGCAGAAGAAGAAAAAGGAGAAGAAGATAAAAGAAGAGAGAGACAGAGCCTACACGATCCATAAGAAGAAAAAGATCAGAAGAAGAAAGAAGAGTGAGCCTGAGCAGAAGAAGAATAGAGAGAGCAGCAGAGAGATCGAAAGAGAAAAAGAGTGAAGAAGAGAAAGAGAAAGAAAGGGAGACAGAGAGCTCGTGAAGAAGGAGAAGAAGAAGAAGAAGAGTAGACAATGAGAAGAAAAAGAAAGAGAAGCAGAGAGGCAGAGTGTGAAAGCAGAAGAAGAAAAAGAGAAAGAGAGAGAGAGTTCGTGGAGAAGAAGAAAGAAGACTTTATTGAAGATCTGTCTACTGGACCGTGGATCAAATCCAGGCCAGTCAGCTCCATGGGAGCCACATCTATGTTATTATCCTTTACAGCTTTCAGTCGCTGTATTTTTATCATTTCTTATTTTTCTTTTTAACTGATCACGTTGTTCTTCCGATTCTCTAGTTGGAGGTCGGTGTTCCTCCTGTGGACTCAGGAGAAGGGAGACTTGGTGTCTCCGGTTGCAAGTGGCTGGTGTCGCTTGTGGGTTCCCTCTGGGTTTCAGAGGAAGAGAGACTTCGGTCTCTGGTTGCTAGTGACGGGCTGTCACTAGTGTTTTCCCTCCGGTCTGGAGGAAGAGAGGAGTGTGTTCCTCTGGTCAAGTTGTTAGGCAGCATCTGTTTGCAGACTGAGTCTGCGGTTCTAGCTTTTGCTAGTGGAAGCCTCACTCCGGTTTGGAGTGAGGGGTGGACGTAGGTCTGTGGACCGAACCACCTAAAAAATCATCTGTGCAGTGGGTTGATTGCCTTCCTTAACTTCCGCTAGATCCATGGTTAGGATCACGATTTAATTACTTTTCATTCACAGTTGATGAATGCTTGAGTTCAATTTAGTACCGAAGTAAGTTCACTGATTGTGCAAGTTAAGTCTTCGAAAGAAATTCACATTGAGCTGTTTGATTGCACAGTTACTGTTTGGTTGAACACTTCACAATATTTCAGTCTCGGTAGAACTGAACTTGTTATCAATTCACATCTCTGAGTGTTCTAAGGTTTTTAATTAGGCAATTTTGTAGAGGGATACATTCACCCCCCTCTGTATCCATCGCACCGATCCTATCATTTGGTATCAGAGCGGTCTCTGACTTCCAGATCCAACGATCTGCAGAGGATCCTGCTGATTTGATTTCGTGCTTTACAGTTCCAGTGCGGTGCATTCTTCTGATATTGCTTTCTTGCTCATTGATCTAAGTCTATTCCATTGCTTTATAATGGCATCACCTGTAGTTTTTGATGGTTCTAACTTCAAGAAATGGTCACGTAGTCTATGTGGTTTTATAAACTCTATAGATCCAAAACTGTGGAATCTCATTGAATATGGTCCACATGTTTTGCCTCGAGAGAAGAGTAAATGGTCCCAGAAGGATAAACAATTGAACAGTGAGAATATAAGAGTTCGGGACATTCTGAAGAATGTTGTAGACGTTAATGTCATTTCCTCTATTCTTACATGTAGGACTGTGAAGGAAATCTGGGATTCAGTGATCACATTTCATGAGAATCAGAAATGTCTTACGGCAAGAGGAAGTACCTCAAGCAATGAAGAAGAAGATCAGGTAAATTCTGAATCTGATTCTGACGAAATGACCTTTGATGATTTAAAGGAAATGCATGCTGAATTGTATGAAAAGTATAGAAAAATAAAATCTGAAAATAAAAGATTAAAGAAAAAGATTGATCAAAATTATTCTGATTTATCATGTGAAAATTGCTCAAAATTGAAACAATCTCATGATGCTTATCTGATTGATATTCAGAACTATAAGAAGCAATTGGAAGAAGCTAAAAATACAGGCTCAGAAATGAATCAACTGAAGCTTGAAAATGAAAAGGCTAAAAGGCTTCAACAAGAAAATCAAGCTGAACTTGGCAAGCATAAAGAACAAATTTCTGTGCTGAAAAACAAAAATAATGAACTTACTGTTAAGATTTCTGAACTAGGGAATGAGCCGAATTCATTAGGAAATGATCAAATCCTAATTGATGAAATAGTTCAGAATGAACAAATGATTGAGGAGAATAAAGGTCTAAAAGAACAAAACAAGAAACTCATGGTCTTAAATGTTGTTTTATCAGAGAGGCTTCTTGCTGTCGAGAAAGAGAAATCTGCTGATAAGGAAATTCAATTTGAGAATGAATTGAAACTGAAACAGGAACTAGAAATTGTTAAAAATTTGAACGATGCCATGCAGAGAAAAATTATCTCATGTGAGGAAGACTTGACTAATTCAGAACTAAAAATTTCTTCTCTACAATCTGAGGTAACTGAATTGAACAATTCCATGTCTAAATCTGTGAAGGATAAAGGCAAAATGAAAATGCCTCTAGAAGATAATGTAAGTGGTCAAAGAAAGGGGACTGGCAACACCTCTGAAAATAAGCAGGTCAAGAGGAACCAACTGTACACCGATTTTATTCAAAACTCTAAAGTAGCTGGAACCTCAAGACAATCCCCAAAACAGTCTACTACAACTGAAAAATAAAAGGAACAATCTGCATGCCAAGAACTTAATTGATAAAAGCCATGCTTTAAAGAAATCCAATAATGATTCTTGTCATTACTGTGGCAAGCATGGTCACTTCATGGACAATTGTCTTGTGCTGAAAAAGGATGATCTGAATGTTGATAAAGTACATACTAGAAATTCTCATGTTAAGAAACCCTCTTTTGTTCAAATGAAAAGAATTCATTACTTCTATTGTCATGAGAGAGGTCATCTCATGCATGAGTGTAGACAAATGAAATTAGATGATCTAGCTGCTGTAGGAATGCATGACAAACAACTCCATGCTAAATATCATGCAACTCCTAAAAGAAAACTTCATTACTTTCATTGTGGCAAATTGGGCCACATTGTTGCAAATTGTTGGCATGCTAAGAGGAGAACACTTAACTCCAAACCTTCTAAAATCCCTGCAAAAAGACATGCATTTTATGAGAATTTTAACAGAATGAGTTCTTCTCTATGTTTTGAATGTGTAAAGCCAGGTCACAGGGCTGCAACCTGTTGGCTGGCAGGATACCAAAGCAAGACTGGTTTTGGTAAACAGAATTTTAATTCTGTTAACAAACATTTTCATACATATGCACATAGAATTCATGCTAATAAGAATGTGCATAAATCAAATCTGAAATCTGCTGCATCTTACTATCATTATGGTAAATCTAGACATTTAATGGATGGTTATTCTATGATAACATTTGATGATCATCAAGCTAAAAAATTGCTTAGAACACCTGCCAAAGGTGTCACTGTTAATTCAGGACCCAAGACCTCTTCGGTACATGTTGCATCAAGATGATGTGTCTGTTGCAAGTATGCCTTGGAAGTTGATAAATAAAAGGGGTAATAAACCAAGGCATTCAAGAATGAAAACCCCAGTTCTACATTTACCAGGTATGTCATGTTAAACTCCTGTCATTCAAAATTTTCTATCTTTGATTACTTCATAGCATGTTAAATCTATTTTTGCACATTCATTCATCATCTGCATTGTCAAAATTTGATTTCTCCGAACTCTCCTCATCCGAAATTTATGTTTTGCACTCAACTCTGTTGATAAACATTGCCTGATTAAGAATTCTCTGAAAACACCTGAATTTCACATGATTTGCATTTGACATACAGTCATTGAAAATCTGATGCACTTAGGACTGTTGGTATTGCATTGACATACATGACCACTATGGTATATTAAATAGTAAGCTACTAAAAGGCAGGTGAAATCTGTCTGGAGGTTCTTACTATGTGTGAGATGGTCCTATCATTTGGTATCATGGGTCATATTGCTTGTTAGGGCAGTCTGTATGAGCATGAGTCACATAGTCATATGTTCAGCCCTCATTGTAAACATTGCATGTTTTCAGGGGGAGTTTGTTAAGTCTTTGCATGTCTTTGCATACATGGAGTTAATGCATTGCATACAGGTTGTCAATTGCATACTCTTATGTCAGAATTCATTGCATATTAACCTTGAAGATCCTGAAGCATGCCTGACCTCCTGATATCTTACTTGGGGTGCATATCCTTTTTATTGATTCTATTGATAAACCTTGATCATATCTGAAAACACTGGGCTTCAAAATCACTTATTCTTGCTAGATCTCTTCTATCAGCCATTCATGAAGATTTCAATGGGACATGTCTCGATCATAAATCTGAAAATACTTGAACTAGGAATCTTCTATTATACAATTTTATGAATGTCTGAAATAACTCAGCTGGTTTAAGTTTAATGTATCCATTGAGTTTGTCTTTAAATCTCTTAAAAATATCTGAATCATGTTTTTAATAAACTTTAACCAACTGTTTCATGCTATGTCTTGTAAAAACTTCTGAAATCTGCACTATTGAATACATGGCTTTATTAGGTTAAGTACATGAAATTAGTATTGATTTAGAGCAAATGAGCTTTCTGAAATGTCTAAAGGGTAAATAGTTGTCAGAGCAATGACTTTGGTCACTGAGAAATCATGTCCAAAGGACTGTGTCCTGAGGTGCTATAGTTAACTCTGCTTAAGAATGATTGATAATCTGGCATAGCAATAGCATGCACACTGAGAAATACATCTCACTCATCAAAGAAATGAGTTGAGGTATGTCATGAGGTGTAAATGTTAACTCTGTTAATATAAAGCATGACTGTTAGTCACACTAAGTGCTTAGGGATATTGGCGTCTGATCAACGTATATCCTCTAGTTACAAGGTGTGCACTAAACTAGAGTGCTCGTGAAATTTGTAGCATGAAAATTTGTTGAACAAATTATAATATTTGAATATTGATGCAAAAATCAAATTGCTTTAACCCTAGATAAAATTACATGACTTCATAATTGCTTGATCTCAATACTAGTGAATGTAATTCCGAAAGAAGTCAATAAATTTGATTGTGTAAGAGAAAGGGAGGTTAATCAAGATATAAATATGAGGGCTTGGTTCATTTTTATTAAACCGTGATTTTAGATATAAATATAAAATTTTATTGACAAACTTTGCATACATCATGTTTAAACCATGCTGATCAATAAAGTTCATTCATAAGCCCTTATAATGGAAGACTTTGAAAAATTATGTTTTGGATTTATGAGATTGGTATCTCCTTGAAAACCTTGTTGAATTCCTTGTGTTTGGAGATTATTTGAAATTCTTTTCCTCACTATCCTTGATTCATCATGACCAGAACTTATCCTTGATTGCCACTGTGGACTCCTTCTCATCCATCTCATAAGACTCCATTTATTTAGGGGGAGCCTCCTTGTCATATGAATCATGATTGCATTCATATATTTAGGGGGAGATCTTGCATTTCTTGTTGCATCTGCATCTCTGCATTCATACCTCCCCATTGGTTTGAGTCATACATATGGTTGTACTAATGTTTTTTTTAAGTCAAAGGGGGAGATTATTGCCAAAGGGGGAGACTTTCATTCAATCATTACATGCAGGTTTCTTTTGCTCTCTCAAACTATTTTTTTTGATGACGTCAAAGGGGGAGAATAGTTTGAGCCATCAGAATGACTCAGACTGTTGCCATCATCAAAAAGGGGGAGATTGTTGTGCCCCTGTGGTTTTGATGTCAGCAAACACTATGAGTATCAATGGTTTTGATGTTAGCAGATCTATGAGAATGAAAGATTGATTAATTGGTGTGTGCACAATCATCTCTCTATGTCAGTCTCTGCATCAGTTCATTAAACATTGTTGCACGTTATATAGTCGATGCATGATCTGTTGTATAGACTGCATTCTTAGTTCTCCTGCATACACTGCATCGGTGCATTCTTCGGTTGCTTTATGCATGTTGCTTTATGCACTCACTAAGTCTATACATCCATTAGCTGATAGCTGAGCAAGTCTATACATCGCTGCATACTTTAAAGTCTTTATATTCTGACGCATTGAGTCTGTGCATCATTACACACAAGTCTTTAGCAAGTCTGTACATTGTTGTCACATGCATACAAAGTATGTACACTCGATTGGTGACTTGTTCATGCACCGTCTCACTTAGCGTCTCATGTTGTGTCTCAACATACCCAGCGTCTCATGCATTTAAAGTCTGCACATCGTCTGCAATCCATGCATATGCAAAGTCTGTACAGCCACTAAGTCACAAGTCAGTGCATGTTAAGATCCATCTCACTTAGCGTCTCATGTTGTGTCTCAACATGCCCAGCGTCTCATGCATTTAAAGTCTGTACATTCTTCAAATGGCATTACACACTATCAAGTCTGTACATCGTCTTGTGCATGCATCATTCAAAGTCTGTACAGCCCGTGGTCGCAAGACCAAGTCTGTACATCGTCTTGTGCATGCATCGTTTCTCAAGTATGTACATCGCCTTGTTGACGGCATGTGTGTGCATCTCGCTACTAAGTCTGTACATTGGCCAAGTCTATACATCGCCACTTGTTCATGCATATGTGCAAGTCTATACATTCCTATCTTTACCTACGTTCACTGTTTTAGCACACACACGAAGTCAGTACAGCCTGTGTGTTGCACGAACTCAAGTCTATACATTGTCTCGCACACACACACAAAGTCTGCACACCAAGTCTGTACATCGTCAGTGCTGTTCATGCATATGCTTTGTCCGTGCATTAAGTCTATACATTCGTTGTGGCTTGTTCATGCATTATCTCATCAAGTCTATACATTGCTGCATGAACACAAGTCTGTACAGTGGTTGACTGCATGTCCGAGCATCCATGATTCAATGCGTAGACTTCCCTATCTGCATTTGTGCAACCTCACAAGTGAAGTCTATACACTCGTTATCATGCATTCAAAGTCCATACATTCGCCGCATGCTCATTGAGTCTGCACACTAATGGCATGTCAGTGATACACAAAGTCTGTACAGCCATGCACTGCTTCGCTTGCATAAATGGAGTCTGAGCAGGGTTCATTGCAGTCTGTGCATTGTTGCATCACATAGTCTGTGCAGAACATGTACTAAGCATAACCATAGTCTATGCATTCATTTCATGTCTGTACATTCTACAAGGGCATAGTCCATGCATTCATCTCAAGTCTATACATTGCCTTATAGCATGCACGCACTCAAGTGTATACATTCCTCAATGGCATGTCAGTGCATCCATAGTCATTGTGCATACTTTCCTATGTGATGTGTGCATCTCTCTCAATAAAGTCTGTACAATCCTAACAATGCATACAGGTCTATACACTTCCTTGTGACATGTCTATACATTGGTTGTTTCATACATAATGCTTTATCTCTGCTTGATCGACTGAAGTAACTCTGTCATTAAACTAGCAGATGTTTGGGGCACGTGATCCGAGGTTATCTCTGGACAAAGAGGGCACAAGCCCTACACACGCCCTAGATGCTGTTGCTATAAATACGAAGCTTCTCCCTCAGAAGAAGACAGATCGTGCTGGGAGATTGTGAGAGAAGCAGAAGAAGAGAGCAGCAGAGAGGCAGAGAGTAGCAGAAGAAGAAAAAGGAGAAGAAGAGAAAAGAAGAGAGAGACAGAGCCTACACAATCCAGAAGAAGAAAAAGATCAGAAGAAGAAAGAAGAGGGAGCCTGAGCAGAAGAAGAATAGAGAGAGTAGCAGAGAGATCGAAAGAGAAAAAGAGTGAAGAAGAGAAAGAGAAAGAAAGAGAGATAGAGAGCTCGTGAAGAAGGAGAAGAAGAAGAAGAAGAGTAGACAGTGAGAAGAAAGAGAAGCAGAGAGGCAGAGTGTGAAAGCAGAAGAAGAAAAAGAAAAAGAGAGAGAGAGTTCGTGGAGAAGAAGAAAGAAGACTTTATTGAAGATCTGTCTACTGGACCGTGGATCAAATCCAGGTCAGTCAGCTCCATGGGAACCACATCTATGCTATTATCCTTTACAGCTTTCAGTCGCTGTGTTTTTATCATTTCTTGTTTTTCTTTTTAACTGATCACGTTGTTCTTTCAATTCTCTGGTTGGAGGTCGGTGTTCCTCCTGTGGACTCAAGAGAAGGGAGACTTGGTGTCCCCGGTTGCAAGTGGCTGGTGTCGCTTGTGGGTTCCCTCTGGGTTTCAAAGGAAGAGAGACTTCGGTCTCTGGTTGCTAGTGACGGGCTGTCACTAGTGTTTTCCCTCCGGTCTAGAGGAAGAGAGGAGTGTGTTCCTCTGGTCAAGCTGTTAGGCAGCATCTGTTTACAGACTGAGTCTGCGGTTCTTGCTTTTTCTAGTGGAAGCCTCACTCCGGTTTGGAGTGAGGGGTGGACGTAGGTCTGTGGACCGAACCACCTAAAAAATCAGCTGTGCAGTGGGTTGATTGCCTTCCTTAGCTTCCGCTAGATGCATGGTTAGGATCACGATTTAATTGCTTTTCATTCACGATTGATGAATGCTTGAGTTTGATTTAGTACCGAAGTAAGTTCATTGATTGTGCAAGTTAAGTCTTCGAAAGAAATTCACATTGAGATGTTTGATTGCACAGTTACTATTTGGTTGAACACTTCACAATATTTCAGTCTCGGTAGAACTGAACTTGTTATCAATTCACATCTCTGAGTGTTCTAAGGTTTTTAATTTGGGCAATTTTGTAGAGGGATACATTTACCCCCCTCTGTATCCATCGCACCGATCCTATCAGGTTTATCGGACATTTTGAGATATTAGAAAGAGTTGGCGAGGTTGCTTATCGCGTCGCGTTACCTCCTCAATTGTCCGAAGTTCATAATGTATTCCACATATCAATGTTGAAGAACTATGTGCACGATCCGTCACATATCATTGATCATGGAGACCTGGTGATTCAAAGGGATCTCACTTATGAACAAAAGCCCATGAATATCCTCGATCGCGAAGTACGTACATTAAGGAACAAAGTTATTCCCATGGTCAAAGTGCAATGGAGTAAAAGCTCAGAACACGAAGCCACATGGGAAACCGAGGAGTCTATGAGGAAATGATTCCCAGAATTATTATAAAATGGTATGTACTCTACACTCTCCACGTCTATATACGATTGAATTTGGGGACCAAATTCTTTTAAGTGGGGGAGGGTGTAAGACCCCGAATAAATAATCAAGAATGACTATATTCAAAAATGAAATAATCAAGTTATACACTATATGATTAAACCCATCACCCATATACACGTCAAAAAAAAACGAGCCAAATTAAAAGACGCCTCCATCTAGGTCGTCATTTAATTGAAGACCCCTAAGAAGGCGCCAATTTATAAAATAACGCCTCTATCCTAGGCGTCAGTTTTAGAAGTGACGCCACTATGTATGGGCGTCAAATTTCATATTGCAGTAACGCAAGAAAATGTAATAGTAAGTAACGCCCCCTTGGCGGGCGCCATTTTATAAATTGAAGACCCTTTGACGGGCGTCATTTTTAATTAACGCCCCAACCTTAGGCGTCATTTTCAAACTAAACCTGTTAGTGTTCGGTTCGAACTGAGATGTTATCCTGGGTAAGCTTGATTGAGGAAAGGATCAATACGTGGGATGTCTAAGTTAATAAGGACTCTAAGAAGGAAGTTTCAATTCCCATCGAACTCCAACCCTATAGAGTCTCCAGAATCCTATAAATACCCATCCCCTTTCCATCGACTCACGTTAATTGCCAAAGACATCCTGCTGCTGCTACTGCTCTTCTGCCTTGAAGCTCCTCTTCGTTCTGCTGCTCCTATTGTGCTGCTGCATAGCAGTTCTTCATCAGCATCTTCCTCTTGCTGTCAATACCTTGAAGGGAGGAAGCTGTCTTCTGCTTCTTCTTCTGAAGGTTTTGGTTGTTCGTGGGAAGCTCCTGCTGTTCTAATCTGGACCAAAGGAGTTGCTGCAATTGTTGCTCTTACCATCATCTTCCTGCCAGGAACGTAGAAGAATCATCCTCTTATTCCTTGTTCCCAATGCGTTGCTGAAGCTATTATCACCCTCATCATCCTACTGCATCTTCCGAGGGGTGCTGCTATTGTTTTGGGCTAAAGAGTTGATGCTATATCGACTTCCAGAAACTCTATTTGAAAGAGAGTATCGTTCACAGTTATTTTCTTCACCGTTCTTCAGCATCTGTCAACGAAACCACCCAACCAAGGTAGGTTTTCTCAAGACTTAGCAAAACTATGTAATTACTAAGTTATAAACATGCATATAGGTCTGTAAGAATTACCGATTTAGTTTTTGATAGAGGTTTATCGGATTTTATGATGATTTCTGTATTTCTAGAAATGACGCCCCAGATTAAGGCGTTATTTTAATTTGACACCCTTATAAATAGTCGTCAATTGAAACAGTCAATTAATAATTATGCATGATCAAAATTTAATAACTATGAATCCCTACATGAAAAATGATGCATGATCATACTAATAAATTCCTGATATTTTTCTCTATCTGTTTATGTCATATGATTCATGATCAAACATATTTTATAAACCTTGTGTCTGTGATTGTACTTGCCCGGTGCAAATCATATGACAAAGAATTAGCGACCCTGACTAGGTCGTTATTTTGAATGGACGCCCCTATACATAGGCATCAAATTGTGAAAAATAGTGAAAATGGGAATAAAATTCTTGGACAAAATAATTGACGACGTACATACTACCCTTTTATTTTATATAAGACGTCCCTGACTAGGGCGCTATTTACAGAATTAAAGCCTTCATGAGAGGCATCATTTTGATAATAAATGCAAATATGAAATGTTTAAAGATATTAATCTATATGTAATGACTGAGTGAACAGCCGTCATTTGATAAATTGACGACCCTGACAAGGGCGTCAATTCATGAAATGAAGACCCACATCTCAGACATCAATTTACGAATAGTTCTATTTTCGTGTTCTTCAGTAACCCTTTGACAGTGGGTTATGCGTGTTGGCACTATATTCCATTCCGTTAGTATAGTCCCATGTTTCACGGTGTTTTCTCGATTACCACCTATTTCTTGGTGATAGATGAACTCTCCATGGGACATTCCGTTCCTTTGGACCAGTGACCTTATCATAGAGACCTCCGTAAGACTTCGCTAGCCTTGGATTCCCTCAAGGCAGTCGAGCAGGTTGTACCATCAAAACCCCTGACACTACTTGATTTCCATGTCACTCTAAAGAAACATAGTATACCGGCCCTCACGACGTGCTGTTTGTATGTCATGAGAATATTCTTGGAAATAATGGGATGGGTAATCCATACCATTCATATCCTTTAAGAATAGTGTGCCGCACTTGTGTACGTTAATTCTATCTACCTTATCATGTACAAGAACGAGCGACCATGTTCATGTGGGCGCTTATTCCTATCGTCGTGGCACCCGAGTTAGGGAGCCGATTCCACCTAGTTTTATTGTTAATCATGATTATACCGTTATTATCATCATTATACCACATGTTCAAATCCTTGAAATGCTATTCCACAAGATCTACCTTAAAGGTTCATACAAGTTTATTCCTTGAAAGTCCATATTGGCTATAACTATAGTGGATGTCAAAAAATACACGATCAATGCCTGCGCATATAGGGCCCGATCTGGTCCTGGGAGGGGCACCCAATAGTACTTGTGCCCATGGGAGTTGTAATGATTACGGTATGGCATTGTACCGAAGTGCATGACTAGCTTGATTAGACATTTCACAATCTCATACTCGACTTGACATGACATGACTTACGTGACCTGGAAAGGGTATTTATATACTTGCTTGAAATGTGATAGCCAATTTCCAATATACTTGCTTGAATATCTTGACATTTATTGATATAGGTTCTTGAAAGACATGCTAGTTCACTCAATTATCTCTTGTTATACTCTCTCTCTCTCTTGTCGTTTTACGCAAACATGCATAGCTTTATTGCATTCATGTAACATGTAATTTACTTAAAGCAAGCTAGCTCTTGAGATACAATTCCTACTGAGCGTTCGCTCATCCAGTGTTTTCCCCTATTTTTCAGGTAAGTCCGATGATGATACTCAATCGGATGGGGAAGGTCAAGAGTGAAGAGATTAGAGCTCTCCGTCTATCCAAGCGTTTACTAATCTTATCTTTCTAATTTCTTGAGTCAATCATTGTACTCTTTCCTTTTATTGAGTCTTGGCATTTTCATTTGTAATCGAAGTACTTTGAGGTGGTGATTGAATAAAGGATTGGGTTATCTTTACTTTTGCGCACTCTGTCTTTGTGTTGAATACACTAACGCTCTGATTGACATGATCGATATAAACTTGTCACGCACTCCGAGTTCCTTCCGTGCTCGGGGCGTGACATGCAGGCCCAGTCCATCCAACTATAATGGATTGGGCCTGTGGCTCTATCCCCTCTGATTTGCAAGTTTTAGGTGCATCCTCAGTGCCTCCTCTTGTCCCTCGTGGCAGATTCATGTCCTCCATGGGCGATATTAACTCTGCAGGTCCTTTCCTCAATGCCCCGGGCGGGTCCGCCTCAGATTCATATGCTTTTCATTTATTTGATATGCAAGTTCATTTGCTGATTCGATGCACACGATCCTTCAGGGAATGGTCGCTTGCCTTCTCATCCATGTCATGGGTTGTTGAGGCTCGAGCTTAACCCGAAATATCATTGTAGCCAATAACTTCTCTACTATCTATATTAAGAGTTTGCCTGATGTGCACACTATTTTTCGTTCACTAAAAATGCTACTGGAAGAGCAGCCATTGGCCTTTTCATTCATGCCATGAGTTGTTGAGGCCTTGGCTCAATCCCAAAAATTGCAGGAATCTATACTTCCCCTTCTTTTGTTATGTGAATCTAGCCTCTCAAGGAGCTATTATTCGCTGCATAGCAATCATTCTGGCTTCCATGCCAACCACACACGAGCACACTAGTGTTGCTTAAATGCCTACTGGAGCTGGTCTCTTCAGACCTTATGTTTTCATCCGCTGCCGAGCATCATCCGCTTTAGCCTCCAACCCCCATTCCGGAGCATATGCTTGCTAATTTCATAGCATGGCCATGCATTCCCAAGCAATGGGGCAACAAGATGTTCCCTCGCTGGTTTGCTACCGAATGCGACTAAGGACCTGCCATGGGGAATGGGCACATTACGATTTTACACCGATTAATGTTTTCTATCTGACCACCCTCACACCACCCCAGGGATCTACTTCTCTATAGCATGTTCTCTAGAGGAATGCTTTATTGAGGGCTGGACATTGATGGCCATGAGGCCAGCAAAAATAATAAAAATTTTAGAGCAAGAAATGTTGCTAACCCCTGGGTCAATGGAGCTCCTTCTAGGCTAATCCTTGGAGTGTCCGTGCCCAATCTGGGTTTAAGGATGTTGTCGCTTCTGTGTGCATCCTTGGACATTGTCGCTTCCATGCGCGTCCTTCTTGTCGGGGCCATCTCAGAATTTCTGTGGATGCGCTCCTAATTTTCACCCCCAAAGTCTGGGTACGGGGGAGGTGCTGTCAAATTTTTCTCAAAACTGTGGACTTAACCAAAATAGGATAATGATAAAACATAAATTGAGCAATTGCCTCAATATTGGAACAAGCACATTAAATGCAGAGGGAGCAGCATGAAAAATTGATGTAACGCTGGGACCAATGTATCAAATGTGATGTTAAGCTAAAAATGATGTTGTAGGATGCATGTTTGCAACAACCTGATCAAACAAGCTAAAACATGAATTGGACAATTGGCATACTGTTGAAGCTGACACCTCAAGCACAAAGGGTGAGGAACAATGCTTAAACGAAAAATGCTGAAGGAAATGCACTCATGCTAAATACATGATCAAATAGTTGGATTGCATAGCTGTGCAGGTCGTGCCATCAAGAATAAATCTGAAAAAGAACGTTGCTTAAATGAATAAAGATGTCACCCTGAAAAAACAACAACAAACTAAAACAAAAAAAAATATCGTGTGGAGTCGACTCCAAAACCCTTCGGAGTCAACTTCGCTTCTTCCTCCTTCGCATTTCTGGCTCTATCACCTATTTTTCTGTGTTATAAGTGATTTGTCACCCTTACCGGTCCTTTTGTCACCACTGAAGCCTATTTTTCACCCTTATGACCCCTCAGCCGTCACCCTTGTCCACTATTCATCCATGCGGAGTCTTCTCCCGCTAAAACCCATTTGTTAGCCCTATCGCTTTGCTCTTAATTCTCCAGCCGTCACCACTACCTATTTGTCACCCCTACGGTGCTATTTGTCACCATTATGTGACATTTTTCACCCTTGACCTCTATTCTTCACCATTATCAGGGGCTGCCACTCTGCCTTGCCAAGCTGCCATTGCGTCGACGCTAAGACCGTGTTGCGTTGACGCCATCCCTTCGTTCTGTAGGTTTTCAACAATCAACTTCCCTGGGTTTTCTCTAATCGTCATTGTTGAGCTATTTTTCACCCTTAGAGGGTCATTTGTCACCATTAGGTGACATTTGTCACCTTTAAATCATATTTGTCACCGCTATCAAAAGCTCATGATTGGCCTCGCCCACCCGTCATCGTGTCGACGCCAAGACCACTGCGTCGACGCCACTCTCGTCCTACACGTTTTAACGTCGGCATCTCTCTTTTCATTACCCAAACCATTGCTATTGATCTATTTTTCACCCTTAAGGTGCTATTTGTTGTCGTTATACGACATTTGTCACTACTATGCTCCATGCTTCACCGCTACTAAAGCATAGGCAGAACCTTCACTGCGTTAACGTAGGAAGGAGGTTGCGTCAACGCAGCCTTCTTGTTCCCCATTTTGTCAGCTTTTTTTTTATTGCCGCTAATAGCTATTTGTCATCCTCAAGGTGTTATTTGTCACTGCTAAAACCCATTTGTCACTGCTAAGGCTCATTTCTCACCACTACGAGCTAGTTTTCACCCTTAAGGGCCTATTTGTCACTACTAAGCTCCTTTGTCACCCCTCTGAGTCATCTGTTACGGCTAAAGCCCATTTGTTACAACTAAAAGAGAAAAACTAAAATACTAAAAACTAAAAGAATGGAGTAAGAAGATTGAAGTTCAACACTTATTAAAAGCTCCCGGATCAATCCATCGCATGAGTGACTAAACAAGTGAAGAATAAGATGGTTTCTAGCTTACTGGCAGAGGCCTCGTTGACGCAGCCTGGCTCTAACACAGCGGCTCTTGCCAGCTCTCTGGTTGGGGCTTTTGCGTCAACGCCCTAAATGCCTACGTCGGCGCAATGTTCCTTCGCAGCTCCCCTGTGGTGGCTCCTGCGTCGAGGTGGCTTGACCCATGTGTCAACGCACTGGCCCTCGGCCCCATTTCAGCATATTAAAAGAAAAGAGAGAGAAAGAAGGAAAGAAGTAATAATGAAACACAAAGATAAAATAAACAACAAAGTATAAAATGAAATCTCAAAACAATAACTTTAATGGCATAAACCATTGATAAAAAATGTTGTGACAACGCATAAAGAACAAAAAAAAGCAAACTGTAAAACATATAACAAAGATAAAAGAAACGATGCTAAAGCTCTCACCTCTCTTGGACCCCGTGCCTGGGGATATTGAGGAGGCCTTCGCGGGTCGTACTTGAACCTCGAGATCACCCCATCATGGTCAAAGTTTGACCCCGCTCCTGGCCAATAGTCCTCTATGTTTTGACCAAATTTCCATTGGGAGCTGATCCCGAACATCAAACTTGCTGTATTTCAAGCAGACATGTGATTCGTAATTTGGACTCTCGTCAGAGTATAATTTGGTCAATTAATGATCGGCTCTATCCAACTGTTTACCCCTCAATGGGGGCTATTTTGTTGAAGTTTGGAATTTGTATTCCTTTCTTTAAATAATGTTAATTAAGGGCCCGAGGGACCCTTCTCCTGGCATTTAATCAAAGGTTTTCCCCTCTCCGAGGGGATGTAATTAACGCCGTGACCTTTATGACACGGCGGGTTCTTAGTCCAACCCGATACCCACAATCGTCTGGTTGGTCAGACGGAGCACACCCGCGACTTCGGACCACCCCAGTCTTGAAGCATGAATAAATGTCACTTCGGTGACTGGCACGCCCTCGCACTCAATAAAATGCTAAAAGATAAAACATTGACAAAAAAAGAGTAAATAAACGAATTAAAAAGATGAATATTTCCAAGTGCATTATTCCAACAAGATCCCGAGGGCTAGCCTACAAAGGATCCCACCGACCCATGGGTTGCCACAATCTCGTCACCGAGACGTGGGCTTGAGCTATCCCCGTATGCGGCCTTTAGTATTCACTCATCAAAGGGAAGTCGCCCGAGGTCCACGTTAAGAAGGAACAAGCCCCCGGAGGTATGTGAGTGGTGAAGAATCCGGAGACCAAAGTCTGTAATAAAGCAATCGATTTGAGATTAGCTCCCATGTTTCTCACCCCTTGGAATCATGGCCACGGAGTCGGTCCAAATTCCAAGACGGGGCCTTGAGAAGGGAAAGAAGAAGAATCATTTCAAAAAATGAAAAAAGAGGGAACTTTGATATGATGCCGGTGGTTGGAAGCCTCGGGGTCATATCCATCAACTTCGGATGGACTCCGGACCAGTGGCTATCGGAATATATATATATATATATATATATATATATATATATATATATATATATATATATATATATATATATATATATATGTGTGTGTGTGTGTGTGTGTGTGTGTGTGTGTGTGTGTGTGTATCAGGGAGGGGACAGCATATGAACCCATACAGAAAAGGAGGATATCAGGGTTAAAAGACCCACCGTTGGCTTCATTCATTCTTCTCTAAAAGAGGGAAGATTACATATCAGGCATTAGAGCCCCATGCACTATAGAGGTGTAAGAAAAGGGGGAAGAAACCACAAGAAACAATAGGGAAACCAACCTACCTCTTTCACATATGATTCCCTCACCCTACACTCTCTCTCACTCTGCTTCTCTTTCAGTTTTCGGGCTCTCTCTCCCTACTTCTCTTCTTCTTCACAAAAATGTGGGCTTTGGGGGACTTCAGGCTTAACGGGCCAAGGCGGGGCTATCTCTCCAGGACTGCCAAAGAGGACTTTCTGCTCCTCGGGGGAGCCCTTTTATAGGGTTTGAGAACTTTGTGTTCGAAGGAGAAAGCCTATGTGCTTTCTTTCGTTTCTTTATTTCTTTTGCAATCACCACTGTTGCCGTGTCGTCGCGCTGTCGCCTACTGCCGCCGTTGACGTCGCCGCAGCTACAACAAGTAAGGGAGTGGGTGAGGTAGGGGAGGCCCATCCGGTGGCACCCCCACCACCAGCCACGCAGGGTAGTGGAGGTTCGGTGGCATGGGAGCACCGCTACCTTCGCGTGAAAACATGGTAGCCGTAGATGCTACAGTACCCGAACACGCGAAAATGGCATCCACAGGGTAGGCCGCGCTTTCTTCGATCGTAGAAATGGCGACCAGTAGGTTGGCTGCTAATTCTTCGGGCCCAAAAAAATGCCGTCTGTAACTTGGCCACTAATTTAAAATGGCGTCCACCTAGAGGGGCGCCCATTCTATGGATTAAAATCCAATGAATTTCAAAAAAATCCAGTAATGCCAAGAATTGGCGTCACTGTGAGAGGGCACCCATTTAAGAATTTGTATCCTCATGTAGGGGCATTCATTCCATGAGTCGACTAACAGGAGGCTGAGTCAACCTATAAAATTGGCATCACTTCATGAGTCGCCAGTTAAATAATTGGCGGTTGCGTGAAGGGGCGCCGATTCTTCCCTTTTTTTTTAGCCCCAACAAGGCCCAGGCGGTGGGTGGAGGAGCTACAGTCGCAGCTTCCCCTGCAGGTATATTCTTCTTGCCCCCTCTCCTAGAGACTTTGGCAGGATTGTTGGAGCTTTGTGAGGCTGGTGCAGGGCCCCGGGTCCTCTTAAGGATCCAGAGTTGCTTAAACTTTGGTGGTTTAGGGGATAGCCTCACTCACCTATTATCATCAGAATTCGCCCTCCGACTTTCCAGCAATTGGATGGTGTTGCGGGTAGGCACGGTCGGGATGACCCGATCCGGTAGAACTTCAGCGTCGCGGCCCTTGAGGTAGACCCGAACGCCATCAACCATCACGGACTTCCCAGAAATTGAGACTTGGCCCCGAGGAGCAGCAGGGACTCTTCCTCATTTGAAGTTCTTCTTATTGCCCCCAGCGGGCCTCTTCTTGGGCGCCCCAGTCTAGCGGGCGATGTGGTGAACGTGGCAGCTCACGATCACCGGGATCTTCAGTATGGCTTTCTTGATCTGGCCCTTGCCTTGACGGACCGCAGCTTTGTTATCCACCACCTTTGCAGGTTTCGGGCCTTCCACATCCAGGAGACCCATGGAATGCCTCCGAGTGCTTCGTGATCGTAGACACCACTGAGTGATCTTTTGTGCAAGACGCTGTCTATGATCACGAAGCACTCGGAGGCATGGCGAATAGCCCCCTGTCAGGGGCTGTAGCATATTCTGGGAAAGATCTATCATGAAGATAGTTTTCTATGTCAAAGAACCAAGGATTACCATCATCGAGATCAACTGCAAGCTCATGAGAAAGGGTATGCACTTGGGGAGTCAATAGAAGGATGGCAAATTCAACTGGTGGTGCAATAGTCAATGTTCGGTGCCTACTCTCACGAAAGTCACATTCATGAACAATAATCAATAGTGAAGAACAATAGGCATAGTGGAGGTTTTCAAATCACGTTCGAAAAACTTTAAAAAAGTAAAGTCTAACAATCTCCCACATGATTTAAAACATTCAAATCTCTTAAAGTAAATTAATTAATAAACAAAAGATTGTTGAGTCCTTTATATTATGCAATAGGTAAAAATACCTTTTGGTTTGAATTTTTATTTAGTGATATTTGAGATTATCTGTGAGAATGTTTGGTGGACTTTGCCTTAAACCAGGTCCCATAGTTCAGACTTTCCCAAATTCACACACAGTATAGCCCAATCAAGATTCTAGGCGGGTTGCGCTATTAATGACCTTACGCAGGTATCTCGTGTGTGTTTTAGAAGATAACCCACATCGCATAGTCATGGCCTCATTGTAGATCTAATTAAAAATCTACTAAGAAATAATAAAAGAGCATATGATATAAAACGTGGGAAAGGGGAAAAGGGGCATACGTTGATGCAATTTTGGAGGGTGATCGTCAGAGACCGCGGGCCTCAAAGGATATAACAAATAATTAATGGAGGAATCGCGATATAAATACCTTAAGCGTGGGAGATGTGAGTGATTTCCTTCCCTTCCTACCGACCGGCCGATGGAGGGAGCTCTTCTTTGATTACCCTTGCAAGAAATAACACCAACAAATAAAATAGGAATTAGAAGACCGAGTGTGCAGTATCAATCCCAAATGTAAATATAAGCATGAAAAGCATGTGACCGAACACACCTTGTTGGGTGTTACCCCTTTAAACCCCAATGCAGTGGGTAGGGAAATAGGATGATGATAAATGAAGAATATAAAAAAAGGATATAGTGTGCAAGTGTTGCACTGTTGGCCTCAACGTGGTTGAGAAAAGGAAGGTAAAAATATGTGAAATATGATGCATGTAACAGTTAATGCAACAGACAAAAGCACAGAGAATAAAGAATATAGAGAGGAAAGAAGGAAAGCCTGGGCAGTTTTCTCCTTGGCTTTTTGATATGCGTTTGGGAGGGAGTTCTTAGTGGATGAAGCCTTTGATGCAGAGAAGCTCCCTCCTTTAGCCAACAAGTGGGCAGCACCTCCCCCTGTAAATTCAAAAAAAATTTGCCTCTCGACAGAGTCGCAAGGAGCTTTTTATATAGGGAGATGCGTGGGTTTAATCCGAATAAAATTAGGATAGCCCTGTTTTAGTAGGAGATAAACATTGGAAGGAGTTCCCCCAGTCATGGAAAACCATTAGAGTCCTTTCCGAAGTGGAAAAGGGGCTCAAAGTGGAGAAGGAACGGGTTTCGGCATAGTTCGGAAACTTGGGAAAATGACGACTCTTCACGTTATCGTTATTGGAAATAACGACTTCCTGAGTGTCGTTAATCAAAAAGAGGGAAAAAATACCAAAAAGAAATGATGGCCCTTTAAGCGGTCATTATTTGAAATAACGACCTCCAAACTGTCGTTATTCAAAATAAATGATGACCCCCTGCAGGGCGTCTACTGTCATGATTTTCAGAAAAGGCTATTTTTCATTTCTTATTATTTTTTTATCATTTTTTCGATGAACGTGCATCTAACTGAGTTGATTTTGATTCCTATTTTTTCATATTTTTTTGAAACCCGAAAAGGCACCAAAACCCCTCCTGGATGGGCTACAGAAATATAATAAAATATTCCCATTTGAATGGATGCCTCTTCACGCTGTCGTCATTTCCTTTTTTATTTTTTTATATTTTCTTTAAAATCAAATGACGATCCCCCTCATGCCGTTAATTCCTGGAAAATCTATAAAAATGGAGAAAATACCCAAAAAAATCCAGAAAATAGGAAA
The DNA here is from genome assembly GCA_022559845.1 of Amorphophallus konjac. Taxonomy (NCBI): domain Eukaryota; kingdom Viridiplantae; phylum Streptophyta; class Magnoliopsida; order Alismatales; family Araceae; genus Amorphophallus; species Amorphophallus konjac. The sequence goes on along the minus strand of CM040120.1, from coordinate 32,816,694 downwards.
AAAATAAGAAAAAATAGAAAAATGGGAGAAATCTAAGAAAAAAGGGAAAAATCACTCAAATAAAGTCAATTTAAGGGTCAAATTGGGGCATTATGAGACAATATGCGTGAGATGTGCTCACAGTAATGTCAATTTTAGCATGTCTACAGCTGCCCCGCCTTGGCGTCTGTTTGCAAGGGAATAGAGTGAACTGAAAAGTAGATGTCATTGTGTGATGAGACACGCAATCAACATCACCTGATGAGAATTAAATCCAAAGCTCGAGATGAAGCAATCTTGAGGAATTTAATGAAATCAATGATGTTTGGATAAAAGAGGGAGCAAATGTGCACGCGGGCACGAGGGAGATAAAAGTAGATAATCAACTTCCAACATGGTGGAAGTATCCCAAGTCACAAACCTGTAGGTTTCGCCATTGGAGAGCGGTTACCAGCCAATGTGGACGTGCTGCAACCAAGGCGGATCTAAAGAAAAAGAGAGTGAAAATAGAGGATAGAAATTCAAACAAAGAGATTTCGAGAAAATGACCCAAAACAACGATAAAAACGAACTGAGGATTCCATTTCGGTAATGAATATCTCATATATTAAAAATTAAGATCAATTTGACTCTCAAAATGACCTTATCAGAATGATTTTCTAACGTTGATTCAAATTCCTACATAAAAGTATGCTGGGTTTAAAGGAAAAATTTAAAATAAATTAAAATATAAGATAATCAAGGATAATATTGCTAAACTGCCAAGACTGAGTCAAGAAACTGATTTCACAAGCTGATACTAAGCCGAAGCCCGTTTATCCGCGCATAAACTCGTAAAAAGGGAACCATCGTCCCCAGTCTTGGACGGCTCAACGGCCTATCTGTGTGACTAAGATTCCTCTGGAATCATCATTATTTTTGATGAAGGGGAACTCAAATTCCAGATTTACCAAAGCCACAACATCCTTGATATAATCTAGTAGCGTATGTAACATATAGTAGGAATGCATATAGGGAATATGGTGGAGCAATGAGCATGAGGGAACTAAGAAATGAGGTGCAAGCACCGTGGGACTTGGATGATGATGCCCAATTGGTGGGACCAAGAGCTTCTTATCTTGTGCTCAAAATTTCATTAGCCAAGATATAAGGATGCATAAAGCAATGAAAGTAGTTTAAGCATGGCAAGTACAATCGAAACATTTAACAATATTGCATAATATTGAAAAGCGTCATGGAAAGCATCATATATAAAGCCGTAAAGCAGGAGAGCATTCCAAGTATTTTTGTTCAATATCGTCATGAGGATGACAATCTTGGCAAATCAGAAGATTTATGCATAAAAGATCATGATGATGTCATAATGGTTGAGCAAAGCTAGTATGAATAGTCAGAGAAGCTGGCTCTTGAATGATTGGGGTGATGCACAGAGCAGTAGATATAATCAGATTGACGTGAATAGTCAGAGGGATACCCCAGGGGTGATGCACAGAGCAGTAGATATAATCAGATTGACGTGAATAATCAGATTGACATGAATTGCTCAGAATGATGGAGAGATGATGATCGAAGCGCCGAGGGCGACAAATCATGAGAATATTGGGAAGAATCAAAAGATTGATAGCAATGAATGAAGAGAACTCATCATGTGTTCTTGGTCCTTGCAAAGGAATTGTCCCTGCAAAAAAAACCATTAGAAAAATACAATGCATTTTTTTAGATTTTTGGAGTATACAAATTTTTAGGGGTTTTGAAAAGTATTCCAAATTTTTATGGATTTTGAGAATATTTGAATTTTTTTGGAATTTTTTAGACTATTCAATTTTTATTTGGAATTTTAGAAAATATTAAAAAATGGAATTTTTTTGAAAATATTTAAAAAAAATTGGATTTTGAGAATATTTAAAAAATTTATTTTTTTAGATTTGAAACTATTTAATTTTTTTGGATTTTTAGAATATTTGAATTTTTAAATTTTAAAAATATTTGAATTTTTTTGGAATTTGAGAATATTCAAAAAAAATTGATGACACTTATGGGATGGGTAGACTTGGGGTGCACAGACCTTGGGGTGGAATGCACCGACCTATGGCTTAGACTGAGGGAGGTTGCACCGACCCTGGCTTGGTTGAGCTGCACCGACCTGCTTAGAAGGAGGCTGCACCGACCTGCTTTCGTTGAACTGCACCGACGCAGCTTAGGAGGACTGAGGCTGCACCGACCTGGCTGGGGCTGAGGCTGCACCGACCTGGCTGGGGCTGAGGCTGCACCGTCCTGGCTGGGGCTGAGGCTGCACAGACCCTGGGCTTTAGACTGGGATGCACCGACCTATGTGTGCTAAGACTGGGAAATGCACCGACCTATGTGTGCTAAGACTGGGAAATGCACCGACCTATATGGCTAGACACAATGGACAGACGTTGGCTTTGGCTTGGAATGCAATGCATAGACTTGGCTTTGTCTTGGAAACATACTTAGACGTTGGCTTTGGCTTGGAAACATGCACAGACGTATGGCTTAGGCTTAGAATGCAACGCACAGACTTGGAGAACATGCTAAGACTTAGGAGAACATGCTAAGACTTTAGGACATGCTAAGACTTAGGAGAACATGCTAAGATGTAGGAGAACGTGCTAAGACTTTGATATTGCTAAGACTTTGACATTGCTAAGACTTTGGGACATCCTAAGACTTTAGGACATGCTAAGACTTTAGGACATGCAGATGCACTGATGCAGGATGGTTAGACTTTAGGACATGCACTGATGCAGGATGGTTAGACCTTGGAGATGCACTGATGCAGGATGGTTAGACTTTAGGACATGCACTGATGCAGGATGGTTAGACTTTGGAGATGCATTGCTTAGACTTGGGAATGATATGACATTGGGAATGATATGACATTGGGAATGCTAAGACTTTTGCAAATGTGCATTGAAATGCATGTGAGCCAGCGATGAAGAAATGCGAATGGCGCCCTCACGAGCGGGCATTATTTGAAAATAGTTTTTTTATGTTATTTTTTTGAAAATGAAAGATGTGAACTTTTATGAGTTTTTTGGAAAGTTTTCAATTTTTACGATCTTTGGAAAATATATGATTTTTTTGAATTTTGTTTGACTTTTGATTTAGACTTTGCTAATACAGCATCGGAAGGATGTTTAAACCATTGGCTAGGGGTCCTCCTTCCTTCCCCTTTCGCTAAAAAACTACCCAAAGCCGGGCGTGCATTTAAAGGTGGCGCCCTACAGTCGACTGCCCATGGTTAACGATGCCCCTACCAAGGCCATACCCTGAGAAACATTCGGTCTTAGAGGGAGAAGAGAAGAACAATTAGAGATAAACTTTATGCAGGATGGGAGATGTCGGGACTTGAAATCCTTCCAAGGGATTACCCCTCAAAGAGGTGGTCTGTTGCACTAGGACTTTGTGCTTTTGATTTTTAGACCCTTGACATGCATACGACCAGGGTTTTTCTTGCGGGGACTTTGCCACTCTTATCATGCCATAATTCATAATTTTTAATTTATCAAAATTTTGACTTGATTTTCATAATAGCCCTTTTCTGGCTAGATTTATCATGAAATCTTACTTTGGGTTAAGATCACTTCTATTTGAGAATTCTCTCGTATTGGGGATTATCGAGGTTGGTTATGTCATCCGTCAACCTCTTACTCCTGCACGCGGCCGAGTAAAGAAGAGAAAAGGACCTTCAGGAATACTCATGGCATGGCCAAAGTAGCAACGGTGTTTTATCCAAAGAGGCTGACTAAAGACGCCGTGAAGTGTGTGGAATGCCCAGCTAAGGGTTGCCCTTAACAAGCGGGAAAGAACGCCAAACTCCCAGCGCGGGGTTCTTATTAGCCAAAGTGTTGTATAGCAAGCCTAAAAACTCTTTTCTAAAATTTAATAAAGATAAAAAAACCTAGGATAAAGGCCTAAAAATACCACTCTTAATCGTGTTAAGAAGCACTTCATTTGAAAACCGTGCGTGAAGAATGATGAAATCAAATCATACGCAAAACGTTACCTTGCAACCTTATGAAGTAGCAGCCGCCGAAGGCGATCTTGATCATTGTGAGATTTATCCTCAAATGGCAGATAAAAGGATTGAAAGCCAAGGTTTGAAGTGGCTTAACAAAAAGGAGTGGTACCAAGACCAGACTCAGACGAATATAGGATAAAAGAAAAAGAGGCGAGGGTTAGAACTCCCCCACTAAGGTACAGAGACCCTGATCACATGAATGGTCTACAGAAGGAGAGGAAAATCAAGAAGAGGAGTGAGGACTAAAGTCTCGGAAGCAGTGGGAGAACAGGCAGATGCCCACAGCGGTGGATGTGGAAGAAGTTGGGTCGGACTCGGGAATAGATGGAATTAAGAAAAGGAATTGATAGATGGAAAGAGGCGGATCCGGAGGTTCCGGAAGCAAGAGAGGAGGAAAATCATGATGCGGGTAGTGTGAACGTGTGTCACATAGACATTTTTAAGGAAAATGATTTTAAGAATAATAATAAGATATAATGGGGTGGAAAATATGCTAAAATATGTGGGACATAAAGGAAAAGAAAGGGAATGAGCATGAGATGCTCAAAGGAGGGTGATCGCCAGAGGGGTTACCTCAAAAATACAAAGATGATCGCACGTACCTTGTATGAAGCGGGTGAGATTGCAAGTTCTTCCTTCCTCCTTCTATCGGTCGGCCGATGAAGGGGGTTTATAGCTTGATTACCCTTGCAAAAATGCACAAAACAAATAAAGATGTGGATTAGCCAAGTGTGTAGTATCAATGCTCTAAAAGTATGAAATCAATCAAATCAAACATGAACACACCTTGTGTGTTTTGGTTTTAAACCCCTAAGAAGGAGTAACAAGGTTGAGATTATATGGATGAATATACAAAGCAATATATAGTGATGATATCTCTAGAAAAGAGCTAGAAGAATGATGCGTAGAATGCTGATATGAGAAACAACAAACAAACTAGAAGATTAAAAATGCCATGCTACTGTGTGTGCAGTAGTAAAGGGGAAAGCAAAGAGCTTCAGCTGCAATAGGGAGAAGCGCCGGCTGAAAGGAGCCGCCCGTGGAAGAAGAACCAACGCCGGAGGAAGAACGTCCATGGAAGAAGAACTACCGCTGGAGGAAGAATGTTTGATGGAGAACCTGCAAAAATTATTAAAGAGAAAAGCTCTCTCTGTGTGTTCTCCTTCTTATTAAGCTCTTGTTGCTCTCTTTCTTCCCTCTTAACTCTCTCGAGCGTGAGAAACCAGTGGGGTATTTATAGGCCCAAAATCCTTGCATCAATAGGATTAAAACAATGTAATCAATCCTCCACAAAGACCCTCTTCCCAATCGAACACTAGGTGTAAAATGGGGAAAGGATCATTACTGGAAGGTAGTAGACGCAAAGGAATCGGAAGTGAAAATGACGACCTGAAGAGGGGCGTTAATTGAAATGACGACAGTCATTAAGTCGTTGATTCCTGGATCTATTTATGGAAATAAAGGACTTTCCTTATTTAAAATGCAGAAATGACGCCTGTTTGAATGGGCGTCAAATAATAAACGCCCCATAGACGGGTGTCAATTCTTTAAATTTTAAATTGATCGGGATTCGTAAAATCAGAAAACAACGGCTATTTGAACAGTCGTTTATTTATCAAAACATGCCCCTAGTCAGGTCGTCAGTTAAATGACGCCCTTCCTCTAGGCGTTAATTGCAATTATTATGGAAAATTAGCATTATCATGGAAAAACTACCAAATAATCAGAAAAACTTCATATGAAGCCAATGTTGAAGTCCACTTTGGGGCGTCATGTGGTGACATGAAACTTTCTCAACATAGCATCGATTTTGCCGTGTCTACAGCTGCCCCGCTTTGGCGTCTGCTTTGCAAGGGAGTGAGGTGGAATGTAGCGAAAGTGCAACAAGCGTCATAAAGGGGGAACAAACTGATAAGCAGATGCCAAGGTGTGATGTGACACGCCTCCAACACTAAGCGTTGAAAATCTTTCCATGATTCTGAATGAATCAACCCGGGATGATTATGAGAAAGCAATGATCGGCTGGATGAAAGCTAAACTAATAAATAAAATGTGCGCGCGGGCACGAAAGGAAAGACACCATTGGAGAGCGATTACCAGCCAATGTGGACGTGCTACAACCAAGGTGGGTTTACAGGAAAATAAAGTGAATTGAGATAAAGACCTAGTGAACGAATGCTTTCAAGGAACCAGCCTGAGCGGCTTCAAGGAGAACCTAGTACTCGATTTGGAATGGAATATCTCATGTCAACGCAATTAAGAGCGAGCGGCCCTCACTATTGGCGTAATATGAGGATTTTCATCATTAAAGCTCAAAGTCCTACATGATGCATGCTGGGTTAAAAGAAAAATTAAAACAAACTAAAATAGAAGATAATCAAGGATAATATTGTTAAACCATCCAGACTTGGTCAGGAATCCAGATCTCTAAGCTGACACTAAGTCGAAGCCCGTTTATCCACGCATCAACTCAGAAAGTGGAACCGTCGTCCCAAACCTTTAGATAACTCAACGGCCTATCCGTGTGATCAAGACTCCCCTGGAACTATCACTATTTTTGATGAAGGGGAACTCAAATTCCAAGTTCATCAGAACCACAAGGTCCTTGATATGCTATAATAGCGTAGATATCATATAGTAAAAATGCATTCAGGAAAGAATACAAAGGAATGGAATGAGGTTACCAGTGGAAGGAATCCAACCATTTCAGGACCTGCATGGACCGCGCCTTCTGTGCTCAAAAATCATTAGCTCGTAAAAAGATCGTCAGCTTAATGAAGCTCAAAATATGATCATAAGACACAAGCAATTTCAATAAGATATGATAGCACTTAAGTTCATGATAATCACAATGTTGTAAAGCAATTCAAAAGTGTAAGCTCAGGAAATGACGACTCTGCATAGAGGTGTTATAATCATAAATGACGACAGACAAGAGGGCGTTAATCATTATCACTATTTGACTTGGAATCGGAATGCAAATGACGCCCACACCAGAGGCGTTAAATAAATGACGACACTATGAATGTCGCTAATAGATGAAATGACGCCAAGGTATATGTCGTCAATTAACTGTAAAATCGGCGCTCTGTTCCCTGCTCGGAAACAAAACTCCAGCGACTTAATTCTCATTCGAACACAAACGGCTAGCCAAAGCTCCAAATTATTATAAAAGGAAGCACACACCATCTACTGCATACATCAAACGCCTGAGAGCTGCAACAAAGAACCAGAGAACCGAAGAGCAGTACACACAGATTATTTCTTTAAATCGGAAGAAGGGATGGACAAGATGATGATGATGATGATGATGCAGAGGCCTTCTAAGAAGCCTAGGATGGGATTTCTTAGGATTTCTGAAATTGCTAGCCACATTAGCGGGAGGATAGCCAAGGGCCAAGTAAGTTCTATTTTATTTTAAAGCTTTCATTTCATTCTTCCTCTTTTCTTCTTTCAAAAATTCTGATCACACTCTCTTCTCTTCTTTTCTTTTTTTTTATGCTTTTCAGGACTATCCAAATATACCGAGTCCAAGGAAGTTCTTAAAAATCAAATGGCTCCCCTTACTTCTCTCTAAACTTTCTTTAGATATGAGGTCTTTTCTTACTAGATGGCACCTACTTGGCCTTGTAACCCATGCTATTCACTATAATGATATCCACCTAGATTGGGCCTCCATAGGAGCACTTATAGAACTATGGCACCCCAACACCCATACTTTCCTCTTCCCTACCTTTGAAGCTACTATACTCCTAGAGGAAGTAGAGATGCTCCTTGGGTTGAGAAAGATGAAGCAAGGAGAAGAGTCAAAGATGGCTAACATGACTAGACCAATAAATGCCCATGACATGTTTACTAGCCTCATACCAAGCCCAAATCTAGTGAACCAAATCAAAGCCCATAAAGGAATCAATCTTCTAAAGTTAGCCTCATGGGTATACAAGAATATGGATAAAGCTCAAGAAGATGAGGATTTGTTGGAGAGAGTCATGAAAGGTTTTGCGATATGCATGGTAGGAGCTCTCCTCTTCCCTTCAATAGAAGACCACCTAGAGGAATGCCACTTGAGTGCCATTGCTAGCATATGGGAAGGAAAAAGGATAGGTCCGACAGTGCTAGCCAACCTCTACAATGGGCTCACTTCGGCTTCCTTGGGACGGCCTCTCTATGGGTCAATGCTACTCCTTTCTTGTTGGGTGGACCTCCACCTAAAGTTTGATCCATGCCAAGAAACTCAATCGGCCTCAAAAATCTTTTCTAAGAGCCCTCTCCGATACATGATGGATTCCTTAGGCCTATTTTAGAGGGTGACAAATCGGGTGCCAAAGCTCAAGAAGAGAAGTGATTGGAGGAACTACTTCAAGACCATGCCAAAGGACGGTTTCACTTGCACACCGGGGTTCCTCAAGACCCAAGAGCTTCACTCAAGACTCTCCTCCAACATCAAGCTACGACTAATCAGCGGGACCGACTTCGTCCTCTATAATGCTCACCGGTGCCTCCCACAACTTGGACTACCTCGGCACACCTTTGAAGAACCTTCTTATCTTCCACCACTTAAGAGGAGGGAACTAGGCTCAAGTGGGGATCAAGAAGAGATCAAGACAATCGCCACAATGGAAGGTTGGACTTCTCCATAGGTCCAAGACACATGTTGAAGAAGAAGAAGACAAATGCAAATCTTATGTAATAGCACTTAGGAAGATAAGGCCCATAGTGGCTCTTTAATGTAACAATGATTTTCTTTGATGAAATAAAGGATCTTTCCTTAATTGAGCCAAAAAAATATTTTTATAACAATCTTATCTTCCAATTTCATGTGATTCTGTCTGAGTTTCGGGCCTCGATCTGTTCTGAGTCACGTCTTCTATGATGGCGTCAATTCCACAAGCAACGCCTAAAACGACGTCGTCAATCTCTTAACCAATTTCAAGAATAAAGACCACAATTGACGCCTATTCAAACCGGCGTTGATTAATTCGCGCCCCAACTGAAGGCGTTAATCGACTTAAATTCTTTAAATTATTTTCAAAATAATCCCTCGATTTTCCAGAAAGAAACGCCTTGACTCATTTCGTCCCTTATCAAACTGACGCCCATATACACTGTCGTCAATTCCAAACAGCAATCATGACGACCAATCACATCAATCAATTTCCCATTAATGCGTCTAACGACAGTCACAAGTTCCCATGCAAACTTAAAAGATGACCCATCGAATGTCGTCATATCCAGAAATCACGTCTCAATTAGATCCGTCAATTACGAGGGTGACGACACCCATTAGGGCGTCAATTCGTTTCGACCGTTAAACCCTATTTCCCTCTTTCTTTCTCCTTCCTTCATTCACTTTCCCTCTTCTTTCTCTCTCTGCTGCAAACCCTAACTCTAACCGAGCCCCCATTTCTTTCCTCCCCATCTCTATTTCTCTCTCTATTCTCTCTAATCTCATGGCGGGCGACGCTCATAAGCGTCAAAGGGTTTCGCCTCTCGACATTGTGGACTTGGGCGACGAAGAGCCCGCCGTGGAGGAAGTCCCTCCCGCGGTGGCCGAAGATGCACCACCGGTCGAAGAAGCTCCAGCGGCAGAGCAAGGCGGCGCAACCGAAGAACGAAATGAAGAAGGCAGAAATGATGAAGACGGTGGAGATGAAGACAAAGGCGAAGACGAAGAAGATGATGAAGGGGAAGATGACGATGAGGAGGAAGAAGACGAAGAGGAAGAGGAAGGAGGAGAAGATGATGATGAACCACCGGCGGCGGCCCCTCGACCCCGCCATGTCTGTCAACCACATCCACCCCGTCAGCCCCGACAACCACGACAACCCCTCCGTGGGGGCTTGCTAACGCCAGAACGAAGCAAGGTAGGTACCCCCACCCCAGCATTTTTTTTTCAATTTTTTTTATTTTTATCAAATGTTCATAGCCCTCGGTGGAGGGTGAAACCCTCGAACTAGTAGTTCAGTGAAATGACGCCCCAGTGGGTGCCGTCAATCAAAACAACGACTCACCTCGGGTCATCAATTTAAATTGCTTTTTTTATTTGAAAATAATTAATCCATGAAACCACGTCCTGCAGCATGTCGTCATTTTCATTTGCTGTTATTTTTCATGCCATTTCTTTTATTTTTTGATATATGTCTCTATTTTTATTTCTATTTCGTGCACTGTCTATTTTGAAACCCTTCAGAAAACAACGCCCCCCATCGGGGCGTCAATTCGTCATACAACGGCCACATGGGTGGTCATCAATTAAAGAAAAATCACATTTTTAATTTCCAAAATTATTCTTCAAAACATCGCCCCTCACACGGGCGTCATTTAAACAAGTAACGACCCACGGTTGGTCGTCAATTGAGACAGAGAACAAACAACAACAAATGAAAATCCATGAAACTCAAATCAAACCGTTCTTTTTATTGGCAGGGTTTGATGAGGACTCGTATCTCCTGGGTCCAGGTTCGAGCTGCTTACTATGGGCTCCCAGATTTTCAGAGGGCTAGGGTAGAGGCTATGGGGTTCGGACCCTTCTTTAGTATAGAGCCTATGAGACTTGACCTACCCCTTATCCAGGTTCTGAGGGAGAGATGGGACAGGACTAGCCGGGCATTCTTGATGCCATAAGGTCACATGGTTCCTACCCTAGAGGACATTGCTAGGATCACCGGGCTAAGGGTAGATGGGGAGGCTTTGAGCGGGATTACCCTACCCGACTATAGCGAGTTGACACAGAGGCTGCTAGGGTTAGAGACAGTCTACGAGACGCCTAGCGAGTGTAGGACCATCTACCGCACCGACCTTACCATAGCCAGTTGGGAGATTCTAGGCAGAGGTCGAGGGAGACCGTGGAAGAGTTCTCTCAGAGTTTGATTGGGAGAGTTAGGGCCGTCTACTGCCAGGACCCGGCTCAGAGAGAGAGGGTGGACCGAGATCTGAGGAGGTTCCTATTCCTGATGCTCGGGAGGCTATTGCTCGGGACGAAGGGTGACATAATCAACTGCCGATTCTTGGGGATCCTTGAGGACTTGGAGAGCGTCGGCAGATATGCTTCGGGAGCCGCTCTGCTAGCACACTTGATGGCCGACTTGTCCACGGGGACAGGTCGAGAGACGACTGTTAGTGGCTTCTCACCTTTCCTTCAGGTATGTATTTTTTCTTTTTCTTTTATTCTTTTTTCCTTTTTTTTGAATGCATGTGAATGCTTTACTAATGCAATGCATGAATGCAGGTATGGAGCCACCTACACATGCCGATGGGGCGTTCTGACCCTCGACCCGGGGATGAGGCATCCTTCCCTCTAGCATGGCGTTGGCTACCTCTAGTGACTGGAGCGCCACTCGCCTACGAGTTACGAGTTCTACGGAGGGAGTTCCGCGACTATCCCGCCTCACAAATATGTATGCTAAATATGATGCAATTCCTACTTTATGAAATATGATGACTAATATGACATGATGCGATGCATGTTTGTAAATGTAGGTGGTGTGGAGACCCTACGAGGGCATGACCGATGAGGGCCAGCACTGGGTCGTAGCGGGCCGACCTCACTTTGGGCATGAGCTTTGGGTTCATTGCCTGAACGAGATCGAGCCGTTACAGCTTAGGCTGGTCATGAGGACTCTTGGCCTACACCAGGAGTGGGTCAAGGTAGGAGAGCCCCGTGGGATAGGCAAGAAGACGTGCGGTCGCACGAAGGCGATCGACTGGAGAGTCCGGTTCCCCGATCAGTACGCTGACTGGCAGCGCGGCGGGACCCGGGTTACTTCACAGGTGGCAGACAGCTCCGAGTACCTCCGACGCTACTGGGAGGTTTACGCCGGCCGACCCCAGATGAGGGTCTTAGAGGTATATATGAATGCACTTTCCTTTTTTCCTTTTATGCAAAGTTATATGCTTATTATGCAACTGATGTGCGTGATGAATGCAGGATGCGTGTGACATAGCAGCGATGGACATGCAGGCCCATCTCCACAGTCTAGAGGCCTAGCTAGCTACCACACGGGTAGATCTGGAGACCCTGGTGAGTGTTTAATTATCTATATGCAAATAAATTCATGAATTATTAATGATTAGCCACTGACAATCACAATGAATGCAGCGTGCCCAGCAGGGAGCAGCGGTGAGAGAGACATGAGGAGCCTCCAGCTCAAGAGAGCCGAGCATCGCGGTGGATTCCTTGCAGGGATTGCTTGCTGGAGCGGTTGCTCGGGCCGAGGCAGCGGAGCGTGACCTCGCCACACGAGTAAGCTTAAACTCATACTCATACTAAAAACATGGATTATATATCATTATGTGTTCATGAAAATTGTGTTTTGCCGATTGAGGAGCTCCGAGCCTCGATTACCTGCATCGAGGCAGGACAGCGCGCGATGGCCACCCGGGTAAGTTAAAAGCAATTTACTTCAGTTGTTATGAAATTGAATTAGATGTGAAACTGATGATTTGTTTGGATTGATTATAGACCACGGAGCTACAGGAGGCGCTTACCTAGGTCGCACTGGCCGGGACGGAGCTGGCCATCCGCGAGCAGCGAGTCGCGGAGCTCGAGGGGGCACTGAGGCGGCGAGAGGAGCTTCCCCAGGATGTGACAGAGCTACGAGTTCTACTTGACGTCGAGCGGAGGGAGCGTGCCTGAGAGCGGGAGCAGCAGAGAGAGGAGCGCGCCCGAGAGAGGGAGCAGCAGGCAGAGGAGCGCGCCCGAGAGAGGGAACAGCATGCAGCACCCGAGCGGGAGCTCGCGGACTTGCGGGCTCAGCTAGCCGTTACTCAGGAGCAGCTATGGGCGATAGAGGAGCGCCTCCAGTGCGGCCGGGACCGGGCGCGTGCTGCGGGGTACGCGTTTACCAGCTCTACCTTCGTGGCGGGTTCCTCTCTCCGACAGAGGAGCGAGGCAGAGGAGCAGGTTCGAGCTCCAGCTACTTCTCGGGGGTCCATGCCCCCTCCACGGGCACCTCATCGGGACGACGAGGGTGAGGTAGAGAGTAGGAGAGAGGAGGGTGGAGGCGAGAGTTGAGAGAGAGACTTACTTGTATTCCTCCACCCTCACACCTGTACTCAGATACTCATTGATATATATGAAATTTTCGTTACCTGAGTTACTTTGAGCATTTATGGACTTGTGTACTTGCCTTTGCTTTCGCTTTCTTTTGTTGCTTTTCGTTCTTGTTCGTGTACTTGCGTGGGCTTTTCTTTCCTTTTCCTTTTCGCTCTTGTCATGTGCCTGTAGTTCACACTTGAAAAAAACAGTTTAATCCATCTGTTCGGCTTGGCCCCTTGCTCAATAAGCAAAGGGTTGTCACTTCTTTGACCTTGTTGACGGGTCAAGGGGTCAAGCCTCTAATTAATAAAGGTAAATATATAAGGGAAATGCGGCATGCAAGCAAATAGATGTAAATTTTGAAATAAAAGATGCACACACAAGAATGCAATCAAGCATATGAAATGGGAGGCAGTAGGTTTAACCTTTGTTTCTCTTTTATTTTCTCTTTTTTTTTTACTTTTGAAAATGACGCCCTCGCACACAAGCGTCAATTGAAAACAAACATTTTTTTAATTTAAAATGACGACATTGACAAAGCCTTTAATTGATGAAATGACGCCCCTCAGCAGGCGTTAATTTAAAAACCATTTTTCTTCTTTTATTTTATTTTTTATTTGAAAATGACGGCATTAGGGAAGTCGTGAATTATGTAAATGACGCCTGCGCATGGAGGCGTTAATTAAGAAAAACATTTTCTCTTTTTTTCTTTTTTTCTTCTTCTTTATATATATATATATATATATTAATTATTTTGAATGAGGCTGAGCATAGTACAAGGGTCTTAAACCTTACACAATCACCATCTCAAATTCATTAATCTTTCTTAAATGACTTAACAAAGGGTCAACGTGCTTATTGACTTATGCTTTTACTCATATTCTCTCGCGGCCCATCCTTCTTAGTTGGTCTTCGCCATCCTTTGAGCTTATAACTTACCATGGAGGGAGAAGTGAAGACTAAGTTGAGGAAGCTCACGAGGGGTTTTCAAGATTCAGGAAACTTATCCTTCCCTGCCCTAATGCCTGTTGGGGTTTGGTCTTTCGCTTAGGAAAATTTTGTTGCTCTTTTTACCCTTATTTCTGCATGCTTACGACCAAGGTTTTCCCTGCGGGGACTTTGCCATCTTGACATGCTTTTCTTTCTTCTTCGTAACTTCCCTTTTTTTTTCTTTCTTTTCAAAAATAAGACCTAATTATACTTGGGCTTTTAAGCATTTTGTTCCCTTTTGGGCCCTGACTTCCACCTACTAGGGCGGCGGGCAGGTTTGGTTAGTCTCCCTTGACTCGTACTCCCTCTCGTGAGCCGAAGAGAAGAGAAATAGGTAAAGTTCTTACACTCTTAGTTTGGGTTTGACCTTCCTCAAATTTTGGACCGCTCGAGTTTAAGAGTAAAACGTGTAGTGTGTGCGAGAATTGACTCCAAATTAAGCTATCAAGACTGAAGAATGAATTAAGTATTTTTCGGGCTTGCGGCCTATGCACTATGCCAGCCTGCAATTTTTGATTTTTTTTTCTTCTTTTTCTTTTGCTTTTTTTTGTTTTTTTTTTGTTTTTTTTTCTTTTTTTTTGTTTTGGATTTTGAAAGACTTAGGGGTAGTACTTCTTCATGTAAAGACCATTCCAAGGGTGAGCCAGCTCCTCCCCTTCAGCATTAATCAATTTGTAAGTGTTGCCAGGGTAAACTTCTTTTATTACGTAAGGTCCTTCCTAATTAGGTTGGAGCTTTAAACGAGGTCCACCTGATTTTACAAAAATTCATTTAATTACCATTTCACCGATTTTAAATTTTCTCTCAATTACTTTCTTTTGGTAAAAACGTGAAAGCCTGTTTTGATAAACACGTGCATGCTCGGCGGCGGCTAAACGCTTCTCATCTAGGAGTTCTAATTTTGCAAGAAGAGATTCGTGGCCCTCATCAATAGGGAGCTCCTTGTCCACTTGTACTCTAAGAGAGGGGATAAGAATCTCATAAGGAACTACCGCCTCCATTCCATAAGTAAGGGCAAAAGGGATTTTCCCAGTAGGGGTGCGAATGGAAGTGCGATAGGCCCATAGAGCTTCAACCAATTTTTCCAACCAGTCCGCAAATTTATTAGCCTCACACGTTTTCTTGATAATTTTAATCAAAGTTTTGTTGGTTGCCTCTGCTTGGCCATTGCCCTGCGGATAATAAGGAGATGAATGATGTAATGTAATGTTGTACCTGTTGCAGAGGTCCTGAAGCTCTTGAGAGATGAATTGCGGTCCATTGTCAGTGACGATGGTACTCGGGATGTCGAATCTTGCAATGATGTTCTTCATTATGAACTTGTAGACCGTTGACGCTTTGATCTCCACGTACACTTCCGCTTCCGCCCACTTGGTGAAGTACTCTGTGGCCGTGAGTATAAATGACTTCGGATTTGTGAGGAGGCTCGCATCACCAAGAGGTCCGATGATATCGAAAGCTCACATGAAGAAAGGCCATGGGGAGGACATAGGATGGAGTGAAAAAACAGGAGAATGGATTTTGTCGGCGTGCAATTGGCACTTAACATACCTTCGAACATAGATGGAGCAGTCCACTTCTAGAGTGGGCCAATAGAAACCTAGCCTAAGGATTTTCTTAGCTAGCATCTGGCTATTCACATGACCACCACACACTCCGAAATGCGCCTCTTCCACGACCTTCCAAGATTTGTCATCATCGAGGCATCTGAGTAAAACTCCAGTGAGACCTCTTCTATATAGCATGCCTCCAACTATAGTGTATCGCTGAGCAACTCTTCGAATGGCCTTCTTCTCTTCTGTCGTGGCCTCCTCAGGATGAGACTGATCCTGGCAATACTTGGCAATTTCATAATACCACGGCTTCTCCTCATCATCCAATTCTTCCTCTAGATCCATTAACATGATCTCTTTATTCTCAATGATTCCACCTTGTTTAACCTTCTTAAGCACCTCCTCCTTAACACTAAGGAAAGCTGGATCTTTAATAGCTGGAGGGAGACGCCGATGAACAATGATAGAATGAAAATCCATTTCGAGACAGAAAACCAAGGAAGAAGCTAGAGAAGCAAGAGCATCGGCCAGAATATTCTGATCGCGAGGAACATGGACAAAGATTAATTTGGTGAAAAGCTTGACATAAGCAGAAGTAAGTTCCTGATAGGGTTTAAGTTTAGGATTGAGCGTGCGACAATTGGTGAGCACTTGGCGAAGAATAAGCTGACTATCACCAACAATCCGTAATTGGGTAACACCGAATTGATGAGCGGCCTCTAGTCCGGTCAGAAGAGCCTCATACTCAGCTATATTATTTGTAACTGAAAATGCAAGCTGAGAGGTGAGCGGGATAGTGATACCCTCAGGTGATAGAAGAACAATGCCAATCCCTTTCCCTTTTGAATTCAAAGCTCCATGAAAATGTAACGTCCACATCAAATCGGGCTGATTGACGGACATTAGTTCCTCATCTGGAAACTCTGAGCGAACAGGGCCAAATCTGGGGAGAGGGTGATGAGCAAGAAGTTTCGCTATGGCATAGCCTTTAATCACTTTTTGCTGATTGTAGATGATGTCAAATTGAGAAAGGAAGTTTTGCCATCGTGCTAATCGGTCGGTAAGGACAGACTTTTCAAGGAGAAACTTGATTGGATTCATACGAGCAATGAGGTGAACCTCGCGAGCTATGAAGTAATGCTTAAGTTTCTGAACTACCCAGACTAAAGCAGCACAAGTCTTCTCTATGGCTGAGTACCTCTGCTCACAGGGGTTGAGAAGCTTGGACAAATAGTAGGCTGCTCTTTCCTTTCCTTCTTCATCAACTTTCACAAGAACGGCACCTACAGAGTCATCCAGGACGAAATATAAAGAACAAGCGGTTTGCCTGGAACTGGCGGCCTCAGGACAGAAGGATTTGAGAGATAATCTTCAATCGTCAAAGGCTGCCTGACACTTGTCATCCCAAATAAACTTGACTCCCGGCTTAGTAAGCTCGTAAAATAGCCTACATCTTCGTGAGTGCTGGGAGATAAATCGGCGAATAAATTGCAACCTCCCGATCAATTCTCGAACTTCTTTCAAATTCTTGGGAGGAGGCATTTCTCTAATTGCCCTTGCCTTGTTGGGATCAATCTCAATACCCCTCTTACTGACAATGAATCCAAGCAACTTCCCTGATGAAACACCAAATACACACTTCTTGGGATTCATCTTGAGCTGATATTCCCGTGCTCATTGCAAGACCTTGGCCAGAACCCCGGGATGCTCAATCCTTGTCCTTGATTTTACTACCAGGTCATCGACATACACCTCGATATAAATGTGGATCATATCATGAAAAATTGCCATCATAGCCCTTTGATAGGTGGCTCCAGCATTCTTAAGTCTGAAGGGCATGACCACATAACAATAAGTCCCCCATGGTGTAGTGAACGATGTCTTTTCTTGATCTTCTTCGGCCAAGCGAATCTGATTGTATCCTGAAAATCCATCTATAAAGGAGAGAGTCTCATATCCTACCGTATTGTCAATCAAAACATCAATATGAGGGAGGGGGAAGTCGTCTTTAGGACACGCGCGGTTGAGGTCCCGCAAGTCTATACAAATCCTGACCTTTCCATCTTTATTCATGACTGGGACAATGTTCGCCACCCAATTAGGATAGAGGACGACTCTAACGAATCTAGCCTTATGGAGCTTATCGACCTCTTCTTTCATTTTTAACGCCGTATTGGGGTGGAAACGTCTCAACCGCTGTTTAACCGGAATGGACCCTGGCTTAAGTGTAAGCCGATGTTCAACGAGCGCAGGGTCTAGACCTGGCATATCTTCATAACTCCACGCAAACGTGTCCTTATATTCTTGAAGAACCAAAATAAGCGCCTCTTCTTCGGAGGGCGGCAAGTTCTTGCTAATGAGGATAATCCTAGGGTCTTCATCAGTACCCAGATTTATTTCTTTGGTAGGCTCTTCTACTCAGGCTGACGGCTCGTTGAATCTTCTCATGCCACTAGCAAAAGCATCAGCCTCGTCCTCATATTCTTCGTACTCTTCATCCCCCTCTTCAATGGGGTCTTCATCATTCATAATCTCATAGACACAGAAACCCTCATCTAAAAAGCATGTATCTTCGTACTCTTTCTGACAGGATAATTGATTCTTCACAAATTCAGGAATGGCTAGACAAGCTTGACATCTGATAGCTAAATCTCTGAGAAATCTACAGGGAATCTGCTTACCCTTGGATTTTCGAATAGCTACCCCTGGACTCTTAGAACTAGGAGAATAAGAACAACTAGCCTGATTACTAAAATCTGACGAAGAGGAAGGAGGAGAGGAAAAGGTGGGTACAGGAGGGGATACAAATGAAGACCCATCCCCGGAGGGGTAGAGAAGGTCTACTAACGAATCCTAGAGGAGCGGCCCCTGGGTCGGGACACACTCAGAAAGAAGGTAGGAGGTCTCCTCAACAGAGATGGAGGATTGGAAATTTGGAATTTTGGCATTTTTTTTCGTTTTCAATAATAAAGCAATGAGAGGAAGGAATAGGAGGTGGTGTTGAGATTGAGATATTAGCGAAAGAATGAATAAGTGATTACTCATGCGGGGACGTGATGGAAAGTTTAGAAAATTGCTCGAGGAGCAAAGGGGGAATTGGGGGAGAAACTTGAAGGGAATCTGGAGAAAAGGTTATCAAGACCGTGGGCGGTTTAGGGATATCTGAACAAAACATTTTATCAAGAAAATGGACAACAATTGTTGGATGGGTGGATTTAAGAGAGAAAAGGTCGGCCCACGGCCTATCCGCATTGAAGCCTTCTTCATACGGCACATCCAGCTCCCCAGTATCTGTGTAATTACTTAACAGCTGCCTTTTGTCAGTTATCACCACTGGCTTTTCAATTAGTTCATGAATTAATGGCGCCCACTCCAGATCAGTAGGCATGAACAGTCGGCTTAGAGCAATGGTAATGTCGTTCATGTCGAACCATCGGTACCAGTCACATTCCGGGTCATCCATCTTCTTCTCTTGTCTGGCCGTAAGGACTCCAGGGCTTTATATGTGGCCAGTGGGTCTATGTGTCGAGCAAACTGCCGTGCATGTACATCTTGACAGTCTAGCATGGAAGTAAGTAGCATGGTTTGCTCATTGTTATGGGTACCCCCTTTCACAAACTGTGTTTGTAGGGTCCACGTAAGAGGCTGCCGGTCTGTTTTAAGAGTGGATGTCATGACGGCCCATGGCCCTTGTTCTTCTTTGCTTGGTCCTTTGTACCCTAGGCCACCCCGGGGAATCATCTTCTGATGCCTGACAGGTTTGACTCGGCCTTGAAGGTTAGCACCCAAACCTTTACCAGTCTTATACCCCATTTTCATCAAGATATTCCATCCCAGGGTATTCAACATATTTTTCTTTTTCTTCCCTTGGGGAGGTAGGGATGTCATCATAACTGATGCCAGCTTAACAACTGGGGGTCTTAACAAATCTTGCCGCGGGTCGGCAACATCCAATACTGAGAGCAAAGGCCTATTGGAGGGCCACATAGAAGGCACCGATGTTGCAGAATGTATATCCTCTATCGGTAAAATGGGCATACTAGTGACTTTGATAATGCGCCCCTTGTGTGGAAATTTTATACATTGATGGTTTGTGGAGGGCACAGCATCAAGTTCTTGAATGTAGGGACGGCCCAGGATGTCGTTGAATGTCGAGTCCATATCTAGAATGTGAAAATCTTTCTGTGACTGTGACCGGACCCAAGCCTATTTTTAAAGTGATCATCCCCAGAGGTGATTTCTTAGTATTGTCATAGGCCGTGACGGTAATAGTAGATGGCCTGATTTGACTTTCCGGAATGCCACACATTTTCAAAGTACTTGGTGGTAAAACATTAATTGATGCCCCGGTATCCACTAAGCATTGTTTGACTGGCACTTTGTTAATATCAATAGCAATGCACAGTGCATATTTTCTGGCCGGCTACGGAGCCAATTCATATTCATAAAAGGTAATGGCCGGTTGATTGCTGGCTGGAGTTAGAACTGTAGTGACATGTTCAACTAAGGATATCTTCATTTACCATTACTTTCTGCAGATATTGCTTCAGGGCCAACTGATGTATAGTAGATCTTCTAATCAATTCTAGAATGGAAATCTAGGCCGGTGTTCTGTCTAGATGCTTTAATAGATCATATTCTGTACCCGGTACAGACTCTTGCTCCTGTTCTCCTTATTCTTGTACCGGCTCCTGCTCCCACTGGGGAAACACTCGGTGGAACATCCGTCCACTACAGAGCACCATTGTTTTCGGCGCCTCTGTCAGGCCTGGAGTAGGTGGAGGGTTAGAGGAGGTACAGGGAACGATGGAAGGTGTGTTGGATGCTGGGGCAGGATTGGTAGAAGGAGGGGTTCTTATAAGGGGCCTCACCGACTGAGGGTTACCGGAAGGTGGAGGTGGAGGTCGGGTAACAAGGAGAGGCCTCGGAAGCATGGTGGTGGTAGATAGGGTAGGTTGTTGTGAAACAAGAGGGGAAACGGTCGTCGGCGGGGGGCGGATAAGGAGGGGTCTATTTGGTGGAGGGTTTTGAGGTGAAGAAGATTTTACGGGTTGGCGTATAAGAAGAGGCCGCAAAGGAGTGGTGTTAGAGTTAAGTGGCCCTTGGGTGGTGGAACGTATGAGGGGACGTGTCGGTTGGGAAGAGGGTGCAGGTTGGAGCCTTCTTAACAATTGTGGTGGTTGTGGTTGACTGGAAGTTTGGTTAACAGCCCCGACAGAGGCGCACTCTTCATGCTAGCCCTGCCCTCTCTCTACTTCATGGATTGAGGTAAAAGGGTTTACTTGTTGATTTTGCATCGGGTGCTCCGGTAGTGGATTATTTACGATCCCCATATTCGGCTGGGGTGCAAGAGCCTGCTGTTACTATGGAGGAGGTACTGCTGGTTGCTGAGGAGGCTGCTAAGCCTGTGGTTGCCGAGGAGGCCTTCGTGCCTTTAAAGTAGCAATGAACCTCCTCATCTCGTCCCAATCAATATCACCTTGATCATTCATGTCATATATGTAATCTTTGAAGTGAAAACAATGATCAATGTTGTGCCCCGGCGGCCGATGGAAGACGCAATATCGAGAGGTGTCTACATGTTGCGGCCACACCGTTCTTTCTTTAGGCAAGGTGAGTGCGTTGGCGGCCATGAGGGCATTGAAAATATCGGGTAGACTTTCTGGCAATGGAGGATATTGGGCTCTTCGGGGGACCCAATGGTCTTCTCGGTTGTTGCGGTTGTTGAGGTGCATAATTAGTCGGCGGGGGTACTTGGTGATATTGTGGGGGTTGATTTTATAGGGGGAAGTGAGGTTGTTGTTGCTGTTGTGGTGGAAGAGGCTGGAAAATCTGAGGAGGATTGTTGTTTGGCTGGTGGACTTGGTTCTGGAAGGCAGGCTATTGTGGTGGTGACCTTGGGTTCGTAGGGTGGCGGAAAGGTGCAGAGTTGCCAAATGCGCTCACCTGCTCATTGGTAACAGTGCCTTCAGTAGTTGCACCAGTATTGCCAGTATTGAAATTCTTTCTTATTACCTTCGGCCTCGGTTCAAACATGCCCATAATGGACAAATCTTTCATTTGTGTTTGTATATACCTTGCTCTTTCATAGAGCTACTCCATTGTGCTTAATTTGTTCATTGCTAAGATATGGCAGAACTGCGGAGTTGAGTTTGATATAATCATTTTTACTTGCTCCGGCTCTGACAGTGTGTCCTTCAGTCTTTCGGCCATGGTTTTCTACCTATCAGCAAATGAAATGAAGTCCTCCTCGGGCTTCATCTTTTCGGCAACCAGATCGGTAACAGACAGGGAGGGACCCACACGATCCTTGTACTTCTACATAAACTTTCATTGGACAGCATCAAAATCACCAGCATCAGTCGGCTCCAAAGAGTAAAACCATTCTAATGCTGGACCATCTAAAGACCGCCTAAAGAGATAGGCCAGAGAGGTCTTGTTATCTTGCCAAAATGACGCCTCGTACAAGAAGTCTTTCAAATGGATATACGGATTGCATGTTCCATTATACCGTCGAAAATTTGGCATCTCAGAGGGAGGTAGATGAAAGACTGGCAAAGTGGGAAGAGTAATTTCGGAAGTAGTCTTCGGTGCCGTGACCTTCTTCAGCTGCTCCTCCATACTAGCAATCTTTTGGAGGAGTATAGTGTGGGTATCAGACTCGGCTGGGGCCGGATTGGAAGAGTATTGGTTCGGCATTGGCCTCCTTAGAAATTGAGGAACATGAGGTTGCTGAGGCCTAGCAATAGAATGACTTGCCGGTTGGGCCGGCGTAGTCATGACGGGAGTTGGTGGGCGCAAAAGGCACCCTAGGTGCGACCGCCTGGTCGTTGGGAAAGTTAACAGAGTGGCCACCCGCGGCCTGGGGAAGGTTGGAAGATGACGGGACAGATTTTCCTTTAAAGGCGGCTTGGACCGCCTGACGTTGGGAATCGTCCAGCTAAGTCAAAGCTTTCAGAAAATCATTGAAGTTGAAAGAAGGGGATGTGTCCCCGGAGGTATTGTGGGTGGTAGGTTGAGTCTGTGAAGAAGGCTCAACCTCCTGAGAAGTAGTGTCCACCATGTGGACCTGAGGGTAGTGAGTGGGAGAGGGAGCATAGTTTCCCTCGTAGTAGACGGAATCCTGAGGGGGAACCTCATAAAATGGGTCAGAGTGACCCTCCTCATAACCATCGTAGGTATACCCTTAGTTGGCCATATTGATGATTTTACCTGAACGAAGTTTCATGCTTTAAAGAGAGAAATATATTTCCAATAAGCGAATGTAAGCAGGAGATAACTACAAGAAATACAACCAAGTTATGATGGACCCCAAAAAAGTTTTAAGGTTTTCTTTGGAGATTAAGGTGAGTTTTATAAAAAATTTTCTCCTTTGAATGTGGGTCCTGGTTGAAAGTTTGGGGGTATAATCTCCAGGTTTAACGAGATTCTTTCTCTCTCTTCACCAACGTATGGGTCAACTATACTCCGGGTGCTTTAATGGTACAACATGCCCGGCGTCCGTGAGGGAATCCACGGGTGCGGGGACTTACGGAGGCTTGGTTTAGGAATTTCTGGTCCAATGAGACAGAATGCTCAAAGGAGGGTCCTTCCTTCACCAAGAGGGAGGTGAGATCCTAAGTGTATAGAGAGAGGTGGTCTCTCAACCAAATGCCCTAAGATGCAGTCTAATGCAGGCAAATCAAGCCGATAATAATCAGAAGACAGCAATAGCAATCAGCAGGTGTAAGCATAGTAGTAAACAGAGTTCTGTGGGCACAGAAAAAATGACGACCTCACGGAGGTCACTATATCAACAATCAGCGACTGAGTCTCAGTCGCTAATCGCTGTGAACAGTGTAAGCAAAATGAAATAGCCCCTTAGAGTGAGGCGTTGTCTGTGAAAATGACGCCTCTATATAGGGGCGTCAGAGAACAGTAAATAGGGCTCAAAATGGTGAATAGAAATAATGATAATCCAAATGACGCCTTTGAGTAAGGCACTGTACCAGTAAACGACGCCTCTATGAGGGGCGTCAAATTGCAGTAAACAAGCCGGGTGCCAGTAAGCGGGAAAAGATGCCTTGGAGTGAGGCGTTAAATGAGGAGGTGACGCCTCTGTGAAGGGGCGTCAAAATGCAATAATCAGTAATTGGGAGTAATGAAATAAATCAGCAGCATTATCAGGATTGACGCCTTGGTGTGAGGCGTTGAATGTGAAAATGACGCCTCTGTGAGGGGCGTGGATTATGAAAATAACAAAAATGTAGAAAATAAATGGAAACAGTGCCTGTTTGAACAGTCGTTGTATGCAGAAATGACGGCGGAAGGGAGGGCGCTACTCAGTTCCAGATAATCGAAGGCTCTGATAACCGACAGAAATCAATTTTCTTTTCAAAAAAAATGCTATGGATACTTCACAAATTGGCTAATCTAGTGGGGGGTGTGCACGTGGTGCACAAGGGGAGTGTGCTACGTGGAGCACGAAGGAGGGGCACACGTGAGTGCCAAAGGAGGGGCACGCGAGGGTACCGAAGGGAGGGGCACGCGAGGGTGCCAAAGGGAGGGGTAATCAAACTAAAACAAAAAGCGTCCCACCGTGATCGTCAATTTGTGAACGTGTGTCACATAGACATTTTTAAGGAAAAAGATTTTAAGAATAATAATAAGATATAATGGGGTGGAAATATGCTAAAATATGTGGGACATAAAGGAAAAGAAAGGGAATGAGCATGAGATGCTCAAAGGAGGGTGATCGCCAGAGGGGTTACCTCAAAAATACAAAGATGATCGCATGTACCTTGTATGAAGAGGGTGAGATTGCAAGTTCTTCCTTCCAACTTCTATCGGCCGGTCGATGAAGGGGGTTTATACCTTGATTACCCTTGCAAAAATGCACAAAACAAATAAAGATGTGGATTAGCCAAGTGTGTAGTATCAATGCTCTAAAAGTATGAAATCAATCAAATCAAATATGAACACACCTTGTGTGTTTTGGTTTTAAACCCCTAAGAAGGAGTAACAAGGTTGAGATTATATGGATGAATATGCAAAGCAATATATAGTGATGATATCTCTAGCAAAGAGCTAGAAGAATGATGCGTAGAATGCTGATATGAGAAACAACAAACAAACTAGAAGATTAAAAATGCCATGCTGCTGTATATGCAGCAGTAAAGAGGAAAGCAAAGAGCTTCAGCTGCAATAGGGAGAAGCGCCGGCTGAAAGGAGCCGCCCGTGGAAGAAGAACCAACGCTGGAGGAAGAACGTCCGTGGAAGAAGAACTACCACTGGAGGAAGAACGTTTGATGGAGAACCTACAAAAATTAATAAAGAGAAAAGCTCTCTCTGTGTGTTCTCCTTCTTATTAAGCTCTTGTTGCTCTCTTTCTTCCCTCTTAACTCTCTCGCGCGTGAGAAACCAGTGGGGTATTTATAGGCCCAAAATCCTTGCATCAATAGGATTAAAACAAGGTAATCAATCCTCCAACAAAGACCCTCTTCCCAATCGAACACTAGGTGTAAAATGGGAAAAGTATCATTACTGGAAGGTAGCAGACGCAAAGGAATCGGAAGTGAAAATGACGACCTGAAGAGGGGCGTTAATTGAAATGACGATAGTCATTAAGTCATTGATTCCTGGATTTATTTATGGAAATAAAGAACTTTCTTTATTTAAAATGCAGAAATGACGTCTGTTTGAATGGGAGTCAAATAATCAACGCCCCATAGACGGGCGTCAATTCTTTGAATTTTAAATTGATCGAGATTCGTAAAATCAGAAAACAACGGCTATTTGAACAGTCGTTTACTTATCAAAACACGCCCCTGTTTCACACATCTTTTTCTTTCTTTTACTTTGTTTATTTATTTATTTATTTATTTGATTTATTTACTGGCGTGCCTAGATGTCCCACCGGGCGTGCCAGACTATGTTTAGCGGGTCTTTTCTTTCCTTCGTCCTTTTCGTTCGTTTCTTTTCGTTCGCGTATCGATCAACCATTTGACTAACTGGTAATCAACTGACTGATTGATGACGCGGGCGTGCCAGTTACATGAGTGACGATTTTATTGTGCGCTCATTCTGACCCATGTCGGGCGAATGTGAGGTTCGGTCGGGACTAACAGTCCGCCATACCATAAAGGCTATGGCGTTAATTACATCCCCCACGAGGAGGGAACACCTTTGATTAATTGCCGAGATATCGGGCTGTCGAAGCCGGGGTAAAGGATACGGAGCAGGCAAGTGATCATGCAGGATGATACGGTTGACTACACACGATTTATTGGGGTGAACCCTAGTACACGGCGGAGGACTTAGGCTCGAAGGCCACCTTCACGCGTAACGAAGCCTCCAATCAGGCGTAACCTGACCTTCTAGCAGTGTTATTTGATATACCAAGGATACACACATTCGGGCATGCGTTAATGCGATATGAGTGTGCGGACTGGGGCATAACGGCAAGGATTCGAGGCGTATCGATTCAAGCTTGAACATGCCAATTTTACTTAGTTTATTTGGTTGAGGAACTTGCATCCCTTTGTAATTAGCATAGGAAGTCATCCCATAAGTGGGAGAAGGGTTGGAATGATGCGACGACACGATTCGGAACGAAATCGGTGTAGTGCTCGCGAAGACAGGGGCTGAAACGCTTGAAACGGCGCCCTAAACGTAGGTAAAAGGTTTAAAACGGCGCCAGAACCGTAGGTAAAAGGGGCAGCCTGTTAAAACGGCGTGGGGAGCTGGGGCGCGCCGGGAAGGGCGCGCCGTTTTAAGGCGTGATCGCGCATGAACGCGCCGAATTAACCCGATTTCATGGAGACAGGAGCCTCGTTGGTTTATTCACGGATTTATTAAAATGCTTTTGGATGGTTTTGAGAATTTATTAAGTTGATTATTCATAGAATCGGTCCCGAATCATTCAAAGGCCGAGTCACGGGCTCGCGCGAGGCGATTGTTCCGAGTTTAACTCGTTCGAGCCGAAATTTCGACAGCATCTCCCCATCCTAAAGGATTGTCGGGGAGACGCGGGGAGTACTCACGTGGCGGAGTAAACCCCTAAAAGCTGGGTGGCGCAACGGCGGCCGGCAGACCCAAATGGATAGGAAGACCCCGAGGGCTAGCCTGCTAGGGGCATCGAGTCCGTGGGTAACGGTGAGTGAGTGAGGTGACTCGATGTGGGAGCGAAAACCCCGAGGGCTAGCCTACGAGGGGCACGCGACCCGAATCACCACACTACTCGAGTCGGGACGACCGAGTAGAGAAGGGGAACCCCGAGGGCCAGCCTACGAGGGGCACCGCGTCTCACGGCCACCACAAAGTCCCTTAGGGACTGTGGATTTGAGATGTCGGGACTAACCCGTTTACTATTCACTCATTAGTCCATAGGGGATTCGTCACTGCTGGACGGTCCCCGGTGGATAGAGTGCTGTCAAAAACGGAACAGTGGGGGATATCCCCCCTCCCCGGGGTACCGATCCGCACTAGTGAAACAGTAGAATGGGGCTATGAGATCGTTCGCATAACCAGCAGGTCAGAACTGATACCTGTAGATATACGTACGTTCATGCATATGCATGTTCATGAAGCAACGGAATATTCGTCAAGAAATGTTCAGAAAATAATAACTGGAATGTAGGGGCGCTTTTATTTCCCTCTGTTCATTATCAAGAACAGAAAGGACATTACGAGGGCGGCCCAGACAGATGGGAGGAACCCATATATTGGAACACCTTACACAGTGAAGATCCCTAGCATTCGGCAGGAAGGGAAAACCCCCGGGGAGGGGAATCAATGTAGCCCTTATCATAGAAGGGCATAAAACGTCGGGAAGACGAAACAAGCAGGAATTCATTCACACATGAAACCCACGGTGCTCTACATTCATCCTCCACGGCGCCGACATCATCGCACGGCACCGTTTCACCGGCTGTAAGAAAAGGAAAAGGGAAGCCAACAGGGAAGAAAGAGAAACGTGGCATTGGCCAGAGACTCACATTCCATTCCATTTATCCATATGAAAAATACAGACAGACAAGTAGTGAATACACATTCCGGCGCGGCGTTGTTGCTCGGCCGCCGTTTTCATTAACAGGGGAAACCCATTACAACGACAAAGGGGAAAAGAGAATCATCGTGAGGGAGGGGAGGTGAGGCTCATATCATCGCCCCTCCCCTCCTTCACTTACATTATGCCAAAAAAAAAACTCAAAGCGGAGCAGAGGGATTCACCGGATGAAACACGGGAAAAACCCACCTCGATAGATAAGAAACGGGCGCTCTTCCTCTCCGATTACGGAAGACTCCGGTGGAGCAGGGTGGTGGCCGCCGAGAGCTCGGGCAGAAAACTCCTCAGATCGAAGCACCCCTGGACCTCCCCCCTTTCTTTCTAATTCCCTTTTTTCTTTCTTTTTGATTCCGCTTCTTTCTTCCTATTGAGTTTCCCCCTCTCCTCCTCTCTTCTTTTCTTCGGATTCCCCCCCCTTTCTTTCTATCGAAGGCAGGCTATATATAGCCTTGGGTTAATTCGGCGCCCCAGGAAGAGGCGCGCCGGGTTGACGGTGCCGGGGAAGGCCCCTTTGGGCTTTTGCGCGCCGGGTTGACGGCGCTGGGGAAGGCCCCTTTGGGCTTTTGCGCGCCGGGTTGACGGCGCCGGGGAACACCCCCCATTGTTCTTGGCGCGCCGGTTTGACGGCGCCGTTTTAACCTGTTCACTTGGCGTGTAGTCCGGTGGGCCCGGAGATGATTCCGGAAGCTCCCGTCGACTGTTCCTCTCACCCTGGCCATCGAAGGGCCTTGATGGGGTGTTCACGAAGCTCTTGATAGGACGAATGGCCTTAAACAAGACTTCGTGTGTGTCCGGTCTGAGCACACGGGTGTCCTACTGACACAGTCTTCGGCACTGTGATTTGTGCTTCTGGCTGAGACGGACTCGTGCTCGAAGCTTCCTTGCAGGATGATGCTACATCCTGGGCAATTCCACCTTGAACAGTGATCAATCGGCCACTAACGGGCCCACTATGGCGAGAAGCCGAACCCGTGCCGGGTAATCGGGGTCTTCTGCTGATAGAACCTTCGGCCCCGTGTTGCGGATGGCCGAGGACATTCTTCCTCCTTAGGAGAGTCATTGGGTAGACCGTCGTCCTTGGTCGGGTGACGGATGTGGGGTAGCGGCATGACGAGGTTGATGCCGGATCATTGGGCAGGCTTGATCGCGCTGCCGGTTGGTTGCGGGTTCACTTCGACTCTCCTGAGGTAAAGTCCCCGACGTTCCCTTCAAGGTGGCTCAGGGCTTCATCAGCTTGAGGGGTTCTCTTGATAAGTTGATCTTCATCGGCTTCTGTGTTTCAGTGGGCCGTATCATTCATCTTCGTGGCTTGGTTGCCAAAGGATCATATTTTGAGTGCCAACAAATGCCCCCCAGACGTAGGCGGTGCAAGTGAGGCAGGAATGCGGCAAGGCCTACGGATGAGCTTCGTTTGGCTGACGGAGGCTCGACCGGCACTTAATTCTGGCGTCGGATGTTGATCCGACGAGGCAGGAAGCCTGATGGCGTCGCTTAAAACGGCGCGGCCTTTGCTTCGAGGGTTAAAACGGCGCCGCCTTTACGGAGCGCCCTGGGCCTTTTAGAGGTTAAAACGGCGCGCCCTCCCCGGCGGGCCAATTGCTTAAAACGGCGCGCCCCCGGGCGCGCCGTTTTAACAGGGGTGGAGCCCCCCCCTATATATTAGCCTCCTTTCGTTTTTTTCTTCACAAGCTCTCATTTGCAAGAAATTTTCCTCTCTCCTCCCTTTTTCTTCTTCCCGCGGCGCCGAGTGGTTAGTGGGTTCGGGCGATCTCGCCGTGTGAGTGAGCGGGTGAGTTGAGCAGTGCTGTTCTTTGGGTTTTGAAACCCGTTCTTCGGGCCCCGGGAGGCTCTTTGCAGGACTTGTCCTCGGAGCTGGATCCCTCGGGTGTCCCATTTGGCCTTGGCTTAGTGCCTATGGCTGCTTTTAGGGGCCGCTCTCTTGGTGGACGGCTTCCACTTTTCTTTTGGCAAACCCCCGAGCTGGGGAGATGCTGTCGAAATTTTGTCAGAAATATTGTTTCGATCCACTAATTTCTGACTTTTATTTGTTCTTTTCCGGGTGCTATTTTGCAGACAACATGGCCTCCGGCTCTTCTTCCTCCGTATCCCAGGTCGCCGTGACATGGGGGAATGTCCATTCCCTTGATCGGGGGCTTCGACATGTAGCCGTGGTGGCTGAGTCTTCGGATTCAGAAACCGACACCGTCGACACCGGCCGTTTGTTGATTCTTGACGGCAACCACTTCAGGTATGACCGAGGAGACGACATCCGACGGGACCACCCCAAAGATAAGCACCTGATGGCGTTCCTCGAGCGCTTCAACCTTGGCGGGAAGCGTGATTTAATTCTGGTCCGTCGAGCTGAAGGAGCGCTACTGGCGGAGCGGGACAGCCTGACTGAGTCAGTCACCTATGGTATGCCCATGTACATCCCCGGGGAACCCAGGAAATGGGGGGCCGTGCTCGGAGTGCAGGAATTATCCCCCGAGGCCGGGATGCTGACGAGAGCGCCGCAATACACACCAGCTCACTGGAATGAAACCACCGGCCGCGTTGATAGGGAGAAGCCCATATATGGTCTATTCCTCGCGCCGCTCTATTGGGGATACCGGGACGAGCTTTTTCTTTTGGACTGCTTGGCGGTCCGGTTCAAACATCAAATTTCAGTGGGGTGGTTTGGGGAGCTCAAAGCCACCGATGCTCACGCCTTCAGACCGGGAGCGGTTGAATTTACAGACTTCGTGTTGCGGCAATACGCCCCCATCTTGGTGCACGCCGGAGTTTATCAGAGCGTGTATGCTTCCCGGTATAGATACCCGATCTCCCGAGGTCTATGTTGCGGGATGATTGAAGTCTTCTGCCCAGAGTACAATACTTTCTACACTGCAGAAGGTGAAACTTCATTGGATTTATGGAGCCTTTCTCAGCTAAGCGGCCTGCCGATAGATGGAGAGCCGTATGAAGAGGTTTGCTTCGCAGACTGGCTGAAGGACCAGACGGATGGTGAAGGCAACTACTTCACGGGCTTCGCCTATCGTTATCTGATGAAGGCGTATCGCACCCTGCTGCGCCTGACACTTGACCCGCGGGAAGCGCGAAAGCCTGGTGAGAAGAGGCGCGTGCGGATGGGCACGTGGCTTCAATATTTCTTTGGTGGGGAGCAGCACTATGAGGACTTCCCCACAGTGGTTCCGACAGCGGTGGCGCGGAAGAAGAGGGCTCGGCGCCAAGCAACATATCCTGCTGTCTCAGGGAGAGGGCGGCAGGCCGGCCCGAAGCCCACAGGAGTTGACGCAGTTACACACTGTGCTGCGTACTTGACATATTGGCTTTGTTCATTCGCCCTTCCCCAAGGAGACGAGACGGTGATCAGGCCGGAGGTGATTTACCCTGCCTGTTTGATGGCTTGGGGGACGAAGCTGTCCCTGTGCCCTGTGGCTTTATGCCTTATATACAAAATGTTGGGGGATTTGCACAAGTCGCGCATCCCCAGGAATTCGCGGACAGTTGGTCCCCTCCACTTTTTTAATGCCTGGGCCTGCACCCTATTTCCGGAAGCAGCTCCCCGGTCAATGCAGTCAGATCGTCCTTTGCCGCGGATGATCGAATTTGCCAGTGCTGAACCGTCTTCACTGGCGGACCAGCTTTTCGCCATTCGGGGGAAATTGACGACAGTTCCAACAGATTCCCCTGGCGTTCTGCATTTCTGGAGTTTGGCTGCCAGCTCCAGCCCTCTTGTCAACAGGATGCGGCAATGCCGATTGTTTGAGACAGAGGAATTTATTCATCAGCTGACCGGGTCGAAGAGCACAAGGCCAATCTTGGAGCCGGAACTGGCGGAATGGGCATTGTCTATTCGCCCCAGTGTCCTAGTCTTCAGGAAAAGTGGCTTACTGTGGCTGGAGCCATATTATCCTTTCCATTTCAGCCGGAATTTTGGGTATGACCAGCAAATTCCTTCTTCTTCAGCCCGATTCAATCTGCTGAATAGACACCAGGCTGGTCAGACGGCTACTGATGAAGCCCGTGGATGGTGGGACTACTTCCATCACCGAGAGGATGTATCATTCAGGGTGCCAACCCCGGCTCGCCTGCCCCGAGTGACTCCAGACTTCATCAAGTGGTGGAATGCACGAACGGGCTTTTATCGGAATTTTCGGAAGGATTGCTGGCATGCTGCCGAACGCCGTTTTTTAGACTCCCAGCGGGAGCCCATTCTGGATGTTGATCCAGCCTACTTGAAGAGGCTGAAATCTTGGTCCAATACTGATGTGGCGGCATATGTAGAAGCCAGGAAAGCTGCGAAGGGCAAGTCATCCCGAGCCGACCCGAAGATGCCAGAGATCCAGAGGGATGATTATATTAAGACTCTCTGGGGGATGTGCCGGGTTAGTAGTGAGAGGGTTGCTCTCCAGACGATCCCCCTTCCGGTGGAAGAACCCCTTCCTAGTATGGCGAGCTGGCGCCCGGAAGTCGACCATTTTCATCCTTATCGGACCTTCATCGGGAGGGAAAATAGGCGGGCTGACTTGTACACCAACACCCCCTGGATATTCGCCCTACTTCATTCTCATGGGCTTTCAGTTGACAGTCCGTTAGAAGCCATTCGGAACCATCAGCTTCAAATATCCTTCAAGTATGTCGACGGCTGGGGATTCGACCACTTGAGCTTATATCATCACTTGTCCTCCTGCGGCCATGAAGATTTGGCCCAACTGACGGAGAAAAGTGAAACAATTGGTGATGTATGCTGGCTGATCCGCGAGGCGGCTTCCCGGGACAAGGCGCCAGTATTGCTTTACTGGCCACTCAGTCCTCGATATACGGGGATGCCAGGTAATGCTTGTTTTCTTCTTCATCCCTGGAGCTGCTTCCCCTATATTCAGTGTGCATCTTCTTACTCATGTGTTTTCGCAGCCCGCCTTTCTGCGGGAGCGACTCGACACTATAGGGAGCTGATATCTAAGGCGGAGAAGCCTTCATACTTCAATACTCCAGAGCCGGCTCCGACCACGATGCCATTACCCCCTGGGGACTCGCGGAAGCGGACCAGGTCTCAGGTCAGGGAGGCCATCAGCAGGGCTAAGAAAGCCAAGAGGGCAGAATCTCGTGCTACTCGGGCACGTCGGAGGAAGGCTGCTGAAGAGGAGTCTACGGTTCCCCTTCCTCGAGTTCCGTCATTTTCTGAATTTGAGGCCGCCCGGACACAAGGGCCTGAAGGCGAAGGTGACTTCTTATTCTTGCATGGCTTATTTGCTTGTTTCGGCTGCCTGGGCTGACCATCTTTCTTTTCAGTAGTTGCCGGCACTATTCCTGCCGTTGTTGGGTTGGAGGCGGCAACCGGAGCTGCTACTGGAGAGAGAGAGGGGGAAGTCCCCTTGACCTCTATTGAGGGCGACTTGCCTTCACCGACACCCCATCGAGAAACAGAAGGTAATTTGCAGCTCGCCCGTAGAGCTCAGTGGCATGTTGTAATTTCAGTCAAGTCATGATTGTTTATTATCCTTTGACTCCAGTCGACATTCGGCCCACACTGCTCCCTGAGGTTGGTGCCTCGGCAGGGGTTGTCATCGGAGAGCAAGGGCTTCCAAGGGACCAGCCCCTGGATACTTCGCCGATAGATGTTCCCGAGATGGCGATCGCCGAGGAGGTTCTGGATAGAGGGCCTCCTCTCAGCGGCCCGGTTCATGCTCAGGTCCTGGAGATCAGAGGACAAGCAGAAGAGTCATCCTCTTCTGAACAGGTTGATTACGGCGGTGGCTCCGGCGATGATGAGGGGTTCCCGATGGTGGACACCGAGGCTGAGGACGCCGGGGCTTCATCAGCTTATGAGAGCGACCTGCCAACGTTTAGCCCTCCGAGGCTGTTGGGAGCCGAGCACGGGCCATCATACCCGGCTATAGGAGAAGGGCCAGAATCTTCAGAGGCCACTTTGGGAGGCCTAAATATAGTGCCGGTTGAGGTAGGAAGTATTCCGATTCCCACTTGCAGCACTTCTTTTAATTTTCAAGCCAGCTGGCTGATGTACATATATGGAATGCAGGCTGAGGTGGTACCGCCGGCTATAATGATCCGCATACCCCTTCCAGACGTGGACATGGGTCAGTCGGCCTTCCCACCAGTTGTGCGTCCCATTGCCCTGCGGCTTCCACGGACCTATGCTGCTGCAGCGGCCCCAGAGGAACCCGGTGTGACTGCCGAGGTTTGCGGCCTGCCCGAGGTTGCAGGGGCTCAAGCCCTGGTTGCCGGTGACGAGTCATTGCTGAAGCCGAGCGACCCCCCGGAAATAGAGGCAGGGGAGATTATTGTAGGCGAGGCCGATATCATTAAAATTCTGTCGATCACAGAGGGCTCTCTTGCCTCAGCGGCCGGTGAGACTGCTCAGAAAGAGCAAGCGCCCTCCGTTGCCGACAGGGTTGTTGTAGCCTCACCGCAACGGGCGGGCAAGGAAGTTGCCATCGTGGAGGTTCCTCCAGTTGATGTAGCCGCAATAGTCGGGCCGGATGTGGGCGTCGTACAGACTATGCCGTCGACGTCCCTCGGGGTGGCCGACGATATCTGGGCCGAGGTAGATAGCAGGGTAGACTTTCAGCTCCCCGAGACTTCGCCACTGGGCCTACAATTTTCTGGAGACATGGTGTGGCAGTCTCTGGATAACCTCCAGCGGGCCATGTTAGCTTCTCCGAACCTGACTTATCTGCAGCTGAGAAGCTTGATAGATCATCTCTCCCGATCGCTTTTGGCATTCGGCTGCCCAATGGATGATTGGACCCCGCGGGTCGTGATGTTGTTAAAACATGCCAACAGGCGGGAGTTCCTCAGTCGAGAGGTTTCTGATCAGCTGACTACCGCGAAGCTGGAGAAGGAAGATTGCCGCACCGCCGTTAGTTCATTGAGGATGACCGTGGGACAGCTGAGAAATGTTGCCAGCAATATCTCGGAACGTCGGATGCTCCTCACGGCGCGGATGGACGAGTTGCGCTCGGAACTTGCTAAGGTCGAAGCCGAGATGCAGGAAGGTGAGCGCCTAGAGGTCCAGACAACGGAAGAGGCTGACCTGGCTGAAGGACAACTTGCCTCGCTAGACGAGAGGTTATCTCAGCTGACAGCCACCGAGACCCGTTTGCAAGAGTTGACACGATACCCTTCGCTGGGCCTTTTAGACTTGGCAGATATCTTCCGGCGCCCTCTGCCGTGACCTTGCTTTTTTTTTCTTTCTTTCTTTTTTTTGTAATGCTCCTTTTTGTCTTCGGAGCTCATGTACCCCCGGGGGATGCCCCGGGCAAAAAATGTGTTCCACCCATTCTCATTAAATGGAAATATTTCTTTTCGTCGCCATCAATCCCGACTTCTTTTCCTTCTTTCTTTTCTTTATTCTGGATGGTCACCCGAACCTAGGGATACTTGCTGATGGCGCAGGAGAGAGCTCACGCCTTCAAGGAAGGGGTGAGGTGTTCGCTCCACCGCGATGTAGCCGTTCCCGGAACGGGGCCTTTGCCAATGTGGGACATAGGTAGCGTAGGCAGATGCACCTAGCGAACCTTGCCGCTGGTGATGAGAGGTGTGTTATGACCCTTGACACAGGTCAAATGTTGATGCCATGATGTTTTGTTGGTCAGCGAGGGCGGAGGGCCCAGGTTAGAGAGTAGTCGACCGATCTTGTCGATGGTGACAAGGGTCGAAAAGGGGTAGACGGTCTTGCCGATGGTGACAAAAACCGGATAGGTAGCGACCGATCTTGTAGATGGTGACAAGGGTCGAAAGGGGATAGGCGGTCTTGCCGATGGTGACAAGAACCGGATAGGTAGCGACCGATCTTGCCGATGGTGACAAGGGTCGAAAAAGGGTAGACGGTCTTGCCGATGATGACAAAAACCGGATGGGTAGCGACCGATCTTGTCGATGGTGACAAGGGTCGAAAAGGGGTAGATGGTCTTGCCGATGATGACAAAAACCAGATAGGTAGCGACCGGTCTTGCCGATGGTGACAAGGGTCGAAAAGGGTAGACGGTATTGCCGATGATGACAAAAACCGGATGGGTAGCGACCGATCTTGTCGATGGTGACAAGGGTCGAAAGGGGTAGACGGTCTTGCCGATAGTGACAAGAACCGGATAGGTAGCGACCGATCTTGCCGATGGTGACAAGGGTCGAAAGAAGGGTAGACGGTCTTGCCGATGGTGATAAGAACCGGATAGGTAGCGACCGATCTTGCCGATGGTGACAAGGGTCGAAAAAGGGTAGACGGTCTTGCCGATGATGACAAAAATCGGATAGGTAGCGACCGATCTTGCCGATGGTGACAAGGGCCGAAAAGGGTAGACGGTCTTGCCGATGGTGACAAGAATCGGATAGGTAGCGACCGATCTTGCCGATGGTGACAAGGGTCGAAAAAGGGTAGACGGTCTTGCCGATGATGACAAAAACCGGATAGGTAGCGACCGGTCTTGCCGATGGTGACAAGGGTCGAAAAGGTATGACAATAGATGTATATTGCCGGGATATCGGATGAAGACTCCGCCACGACCTCGAAAGGGGTCTTCTGGACAGAGAATGAATCATCACTATTCAGCATTCATTTTTATTCACATTACTGACCTAAGCGCCCTTTCGGGTTTTCACCGAAGCCAGCCCCCTCTTGCTTTTGCCCACGCGCCCTTTCGGGTTTTCACGCGGCGGGGTACCCGATTTTGCCTGCGACGCCCTTTCGAGTTTTCGCCACAGCCGGGTTATAGCCATTTTTGCACTTGACCCGATGTGGGAGCAAGTCTGGCGGGGTATCTCTATTTTTAACCCCATTTTCTTTTCTTTCTTTCTTTTTCCCTTTTATTCGGAATGCGAGCCGAGAGAGGGTAGCTTGATCAGGGTGGAATGCCGCTAACCAATGAAAAGTAGCTTGATTAGGGCGGAATGCCGCTAACCAATGAAAAGTAGCTCGATTAGGGCGGAATGCCGCTAACCAAGGAAAGGGTAGCTTGGTTAGGGCGGAGTGCCACTAGACCAAGGAAAGGGTAGCTCGGTTAGGGCGGAGTGCCACTAGACTAAGGAAAGGATAGCTTGGTTAGGGCGGAGTGCCACTAAACCAAGGAAAGGGTAGCTCGGTTAGGGCGGAGTGCCACTAGACCAAGGAAAGGGTAGCTCGATTAGGGCGGAGTGCCACTAGACCAAGAAAAGGGTAGCTCGGTTAGGACAGAGTGCCACTAGACCAAGAAAAGGGTAGCTCGGTTAGGATGGAGTGTCACTAAACCAAGGAAAGGGTAGCTCGGTTAGGGCGGAGTGCCACTGGACCAAGGAAAGGGTAGCTCGGTTAGGGCGGAGTGCCACTAGACCAAGGAAAGGGTAGCTTGGTTAGGGCAGAGTGCCACTAGACCAAGGAAATGGTAGCTCGGTTAGGGCGGAGTGCCACTAGACCAAGGAAAGGGTAGCTCGGTTAGGGCGGAATGCCACTAAACAAGGAGAAATAGCTCGATTAGGGCGGAATGCCGCTAACCAAGGAGAAGTAGCTCGATTAGGGTGGAATGCCGCTAACCAAGAAAAAGTAGCTTGATTAGGGCGGAATGCCGCTAACCAATGAAAAGTGACTCGATTAGGGCGGAATGCCGCTAACCAAGGAAAGGGTAGCTTGGTTAGGGCGGAGTGCCACTAAACCAAGGAAAGGGTAGCTCCGACCGATCACTCGGGGTGTGTCGGCTGCGCCGCATGATACAGCTTAATGTGTTTTCCGTTGAGGGGAAAGAACTGGATGACTCCTTTGTGGTCTACAAGGACGTAGGCACCCCCTTCATATACTCGGCGGACGATATACGGTCCGACCCAATTTTCGACCAGCTTCCCCTTGGGGTTAGAGGCCATCACTTCTTTTCTTTTGACCATCACCAGGTCTCCTTTCTTGAACTCTCGACCCTTGACTAACTTGTCAAAAGCACGGGCCATGCGAGCTTGGTAGAGTTGGATGTTTTGTTGCGCCTGGAGGCGTTTTCCTTCGAGCTCAGCGAGCTCTTCCAATCTTCTTTCTACATTGGTCTGCTCACCACTGACTAATCCGTGCTGGATGGCAACTCGCAATGAAGGAACTTCAAGTTCAATCGGCACTACAGCTTCCGACCCATAGACAAGGGAGAAGGGTGAACAGCCGCTTGGGGTCTTGTAGACAGTACGATAAGCCCAAAGTGCTTCGTACATCCTTTCTTCCCAATCCTTTTTGTTAGACTTGACAGTCTTCGCCAATAGTGTGCACAAGGTCTTGTTAAAGGCCTCTGCTAGTCCATTGGCTTGAGGGTTGTAGGGGGACGATGTCCTCCAGTCAATTTTGTATTTGTCGGCTAGCCGATAAACCTTCTGATTTCTGAAATGGCTGCCGTTATCAGAGATGATTCGGCTGGGGATCCCGAACCGGAATATTACATTCTGCCGGAAGAATCTTGCAACTAGTTCTCCGGTCACATCTCTTAGTGCTACTGCCTCCGCCCATCTGGAGAAGTAGTCTGTAGCTGCTAAGATGTATCTGCACCCTGATGAAGATGCTGGCAGTGGCCCTACTACGTCCGTGCCCCACTGAGCAAACGGCCAACTTGGTAGGGTGGGATGCAGTGGCACTGGGGGTCTTCTCGCCACATTAGCGTGCTCTTGACATTTCTGACAAGCTTTGGCAAACTTGCAGCAATCATTAAATATAGTGGGCCAATAGTAACCCAATTTCTTTATCTCTATCTTCATTTTCGGACCGGCCTGGTGTGGCCCGGCTGATCATGCATGAACTTCTTGCATCACCTGTCCCGCTTCTGCTGAAGACAAGCAACAGAGTAGGACTTTCCTTCGGGCATCTGCCATAATTCGGAACAAGGTCCCGCTTCTCATCTCGTAAGAATCCTTGATCCTCAGGAGCTTCATTCTTTGTTCCTTTTCTTTTGGAAGTTGCTGGTGTTGAAACCAGCGTAGGAGATGCTCTCGCCAGTCGGGCTGCTGAACCCCTTCGATGACTGCTACTTCCATCTCTTCTTCGTCGGCCAGAACCTCTGTTACGCTGGGGACCTGTCGGCAGTTGATCACTGTTATATTCAGGCTTGTGTCTGGCGGGACCGCCAATGAACTGGCCAGCTTAGCGAGGGCGTCTGCCTGAGCATTCCGGCCTCGATTGATGTGCTTGATGCTGATGGAGTAGAATCTTGACATCAGGCGAGTTGCCAACTGGTGATAGGGGAGGAGCTCTTGCTTTCGCACCTCGAACTCTCCCTCCAGCTGTTTTATAACTAGCATGGAGTCTCCGAAGGCTTCCAGCATCTGAATTCCCATGGACAGAGCAATCTGTAACCCGATTATCAGGGCTTCATATTCTGCTTCATTGTTTGTGCATTGTTTGTTTATGGAGCAGGAAGTATGCACCACTTCTCCTTCTGGGGACTTCAAGACTATGCCTGCCCCCGCTCTGACCCTGGATAACCCGGTAGCAGAAGTGTCAATTCTGGAAGCACCATCAAAGTATAGCTGCCATAAGGAAGGCTGTACTTGGGCGGCTTCTAGGGTTTCATCCTCGGGAAGTTCCGGTTCCCACGGGCTTTCCCCGGGTATCGGATGTTCAGCAAAGAAGTCCGCAATAGCTTGACCTTTGATGGCTTTGCGCGGTACGTAGGAGACATCAAACTCCATAAGGATTACCGCCCATTTGCCTAGGCGACCTTTGAGTGACGGCTGGGACATAATATATTTCAGGGGATCCTCCTTGGACACCAAGCTGATTTCATGCGACAACATATAATGCCGGAGCTTTTTGACTGCGAAGACTAGTGCCAGGCAGATCTTCTCAATATAAGTATATTTTCTTCAGTTCTGACCAGTCTTCGACTGAGGTAATAGAGGGCTTGTTCTTTCCCTTCTTCATTATTCTGGGCCAGCATTGCCCCTAGAGAATTATGCGTAGCTGCTATATACAGTATCAATGGCCGTCCTTTCACTGGTGCGCCCAATACTGGAGGAGTCTTCAGATAGTCTTTTAGCTTGTCGAAGGCTGTCTGACAATCTTCATCCCAATAAAAGGGAACATCTTTCATCATCAACTTGTGAAAAGGCTGGCATCGCCCTGACAAATTGGAAATGAACCGCCGGATATAAGCCAGGCGGCCCTGTAGTGACCTCAGCTCGGAGATGTTCCTTGGTGGAGGTAACTCATGTATTGCCTTGATCTTTGCGGGGTCTATCTCGATCCCCCGATATCGGATGACGAAGCCCAAGAATTTTCCGCTCGACACTCCGAACGCACATTTCATAGGGTTCATTTTTAGCTCATGCTGCCTCAGCCTCTGAAAAACAATCCGGAGGTCTTGCAGGTGATCTTCCTTTCTTCTGGTTTTGACCACCAGGTCATCTATGTAGCACTCGACCTTGTGGTAGAGCAATTCATCAAAAAATTTGGTCATTGCGTGCTGATAAGTTGCGCCAGCATTCTTTAGTCCGAATGGCATTCTCTTGTAATGATAAATGCCTTTAGGAGTTCGAAAAGCAGTATGGACCCGGT
Organism: Amorphophallus konjac; assembly: GCA_022559845.1. Taxonomy (NCBI): domain Eukaryota; kingdom Viridiplantae; phylum Streptophyta; class Magnoliopsida; order Alismatales; family Araceae; genus Amorphophallus; species Amorphophallus konjac. The sequence goes on along the minus strand of CM040120.1, from coordinate 32,776,533 downwards.
CATGCTCCGCAATCCAAATCTGATTGTAGCCGGAAGACCCGTCCATGAATGACAGGGCTTCATGGCCGGTTGTAGCGTCGATCATGACCTCGGTTATTGGCACCGGAAAGTCATCTTTAGGGCAAGCTTTATTTAGATCCCGGAAGTCAACACAAATCCGGATCTGTCCACTCTTCTTTTTCACAGGGACGATATTTGCCAGCCATGTGGTGTACTAATTTTCTTCAACAAACCCCACATCAATGAGCTTGTCTACTTCAGCACAGATTCAGGTGATGAGCTCTGGCCTCATACGCCGCGGTGGTTGCTTCACCGGCTCGGCTTCGGGACTGATTGTTAGCTCGTATTGTGAGACAGCAGGGTTTAGACCTGGCATCTCTTTAGAAGTCCAGGCGAAGCAATCCCGGTATTCTAGTATTAGTTGAATGTACAGCTCCCGTTCTTCTGGGGACAGTTGAGCACTGAGGAAGGTAGGCCTAGGGTCCTCCTCATTTCCCAAGTTGACTTCTATTAGTTCATCGACTGTGGCTTGGCCTCCGTCTTCTATTTCCGGAGGTGCCGACTGGAGGTCGACGAAGTCTGGAATACCATCTCGAGGGTCGAGCACTTCGACCTCCTCGTCGGACACCGCCAGAGCTTCATGGGGTCTCTTGCTCTCTTGTGCTAGCGGCTGTGTGGATGGATCTATTGACACTTCTGTTGCCACTGCAGCTCTCGAGGGTGAGAGAACAGCTTCAGTGCTTGCAGATGAGGTTGCAGCCGTGACAGGCCAGTAGCTGTTTGCCGCCGGATTCGGACAGCATATTGGATTTGTAGCAGAAGTTGAGGGAGTCTCGCCTTCTGGGACAGTTGAATCTTCCGCAGAAGTGGCTTTTTCTTTTCTGGTAGTCGGCTCCCCTTGATTGGAGTAAACCGAGGCTTCGTTGACCGGTAGAAAGGATGTTGAAGTCGTCATTAGTATGACCCCTGTAGGGGGAGAGACTCCTACTTCTTGAATGTCTTCGGCTCCGCTGCTGCTAGCCGTATCAAATTTGGTTTGAAAGGCCGCTTCCTCAGGACGGACCTGCTCCCAGCATCGGCAGGAGATCGAGGTCTCCATTTGTTGATTCCCGGATAGAGCCAATTCAGCATATTCAACTTCCGCCGGATATTCATCAAAGGTTGCCCCCAGAGGGCTGTCTTCAGTTGGATAGAAGGTGGAGATGGTATCCACCTCATACCGCCCACTGTAATAGTAGTCTTCCAGGGTGAAGCCCAGACCCGGATGTTGAGAGACACGTCTCATTTCTTTGTCCAGATTTGCAGGATACCACATCTTCTGGAAAGCTTCCTTGCGTTTTTGAGATTGATCGGGAGGGATGTGTTGCTTTTGAAACATCCTGGCCGTCCGATCAGTGGTAAATGCCAGGCCCTGAACAGGAACCCGCGGGTCGGCTAGATCCTCAGGGAGGCTGCAGTCTGTGTCTTCCTGAGTGGGATGCTCCTCAGCTGTATAGAACAAGCTGTTGGGCCCATCTTCTTGTGCCACCTCCCAGGCTTTGAAAGGTTCGACAGTGGGACCATCGAGGCCGGAGACTGGCTTGGTGAGGCCGGCCGGGACTCCGATGCGGTCGTGCTGTCGATCAACATGCACTTCCTTAGCTTTGGGGTATAATGCTGGGGGTGTCACCCTGCCGACATTTCCAGAAGCCATGATGTGGGAAACCACCTTCGGCTTGACATATCCGCGCGGCGGTGGTGGATACCAACCGTCACCCGATTTGTTCTTCGATGCCCCTGCGGGGGCTTCAATTTCAGAAACCTTCCGGGGAGACCCCGTATATAGGTTGGCGTCCGCCAAGTGACATTCAAACACCTCGAATGGGTGGATGTCAGCAAATATTCTCTCCTCCTTCCCCTGGAGGCTGTATTTGATGCATTGGTGGAGCGTGGAGGGCACCACCATATTTTCATGCAGCCATGGGCGGCCGAGCAGTGCTTTGTAGGAGGTGCGAGAGTCAATGACATGAAACTGCACCGTTGTAGTGAAATCTGCCAGGGTCAGTGTGAACTCTGCCACCCCCATAGATACTTCACATTTTTGGTTGAAGCTAGCGATACGCATATCCCTGACTTTCTCGAGATGCACGTTAAAGTGGTACCTCTCGTATATTCTGTATGGCAGGATGTTGACTGCTGCACCAGGATCGATCAGAATCCGGTTCAGTTCTCTTCCATTCAGATGCCCTTTCATATATAGCGGCCTGTTGTGACTGGCAGTAGGCAGTAGCACGTCTTCTGGAGAGAAGGTCATACTGGCTTCTGGTATAGCCTCAGCTATGCAGGTTTCAAAATGAGTAGGCGTCTGCAGAGCAGTGATGATCGCCTGTCGAGTCTCTTCACTCAAGGAGAGAATTTCCCAGATCGTAAATCGAGCGGGGAGCTTTTTGAGCAACTTCATTATTCGGCTCCCAGCCCGGACATTGGAGAGCTTCATCTCTTCAGCCCATCTGGGCTTGGAAAGGTTTTGATTCACGGGCCCTGACGGACCTGCTTCGCCTTCCTCGGACTCGGCACCCTCTTGACTGGCATCGGCTGTCGGGTCTTCTTTATTAGCTGCTGTAGGGCAAGCCCCATCTGCATTTGCATCCTCAGGGGGTTGCGCTGACTGCAGGTGAATGACCCCGGGTGTAGGGTTAGCCTCCTGATAAGGTTGCTTCCCCTTTGACATCTTCATGAATTCAAGGAATGAAGGGACTGTCTTGCCCCCAGTCTTGCTGTATAGACCTGACGGAGGAGGGATTTGTACTCCCTTAACTTCCGGCGTAGGTGTCTTGTAGGGTTGCTCCCCTCTGAACATAATGTTGTGATTGGGTGGTGGCTGGCGCCCCCATTTCCGGCCTGACCGAGTGGCATGTGCAGCAGTTGCGACCTCGGTCTTGCCTCCCCCAGCATGGGGTGTGAAGCAAATTTCTTCTTCTTCCTCTTCTCTGGGCAGGTTGAAGAGTGCTGATAGGGTATTGCAGGAGATGACCTGTGTTTTATGGGCCCCAGCGGCCTTTCTTTTCTTTTTCTTTTACTTTTTCTTCTTTTTGGTTTCTGCAGGTGCTTGCCCCCAGAACAGGTTGCTCTCTTGAGGTGGTGCTGCTTCAGCTTCCTCCCCTTGCTTGAGTGAGAGTTGCTCCAGCTCTTGCCATGGGACGTGGTCCCGTACCAGCAGAGGTTTCAGTTCGGGCTGTACATATTCATCTAGCCCTTCAATTAGGTGTTGCAGTCGAAGGACCCCAGGATTGGTTTCCTTGATCACTGGCAGCGGAGTTTGTCTCCTCCTGTTGGGTGTATGTATTCTGACAGCTGTAGGTGGAGTGACCCATACGGGTGCTACCACTGGCGGAGCAGGCCGGGGTGTAATGCCACGGATATGTGCCCCCTCTTTTGGGCGGGGTGCCCTCTTCTTCTTATGCTTCACAGGGATTTGCTGCCACCCCTACTGCTCCTTCACGGGCTCCAGGAAATGGATTTCGTAGGTGCTCCGTGTGCTTGCTTCAGAGATCTCCTCAGGTAATGCCTGGTAGAGGGAGACCATGTTGACTGCTGCTCTTCTGGGAGGAGCTTCATGTGGCTGGGGAGGGTCTACTTTGTACTCTCCCAGCTCTATTTCATTCTTCTTCACCATTCCTTCAATGATGTCTTTGAAAACATAACAGTCTTCGATTGAATGTCCCAACATCTGGTGGTAGGGGCAGAATCTTAGACTGTCTCTTCTTTTGAGGTCTTCTGGTCTTCTTGGTTCAGGCAGAGTGACCATACTGTATTCTGTTACCCAGTCAAACAGGATCCGGGTCTTATCCTTAGGAAAGGAATAAGCCTTCTTCATTTTGTCCCTCAACGAAGGACCTTCTTTGTCATCTGGAGCTTTTACAGGTTGCGGGGGAGCCGCTTTCTTGCCTTTCTCCTTCTGTTGTTCGAACGCCTTGATATCAAGCGCATTCGCTTCTTTAGGTACGGGGCGCCGTTCCGCCGCCTTGCCTTTCTGGGCTATGCTGGCAGTTGACGTCGGGACAGGCTTGGCTAGAAAAGCTTCCACCTCAGCCACGACATTATTCAGCTGGTCGAACGACCGTATTTCCATACCAATCATCTTTTCCAGGACCTCCCTCCTGAGATTTTGCTTACATATTTGCACAGCGTCCTCCTGGTGCGGAGGCCGCTTGCATCTCATTCCGAGGTTCCTCCACCTTTTGATGTAGTCAAGGGCTGTCTCATCTGCCCTTTATTTTGTTGAATAGAGCTCGGCCACGGTGACCTCCCTCTCTGTGACATGGAATCTTTCCCTGAACTTCCTCTGCATATCTGACCAGTCACTGATTGACCCGGCCGAGAGGCTGGAGTACCATTCCAATGCGAGCCCCGTCAGCGAGGACCCGAAGAATTTCAGCAAATATGACTCGTCGGTGGACAGATCACCCATAACGGTCATATAATATGCAATATGCTCTTTTGGGGAACCTTTCCCGTTGAATTTGTCAAATTTGGGCGGCTTGTTGACTCCCGGGGGAAGTCGCTTAGCCGCATGGTGTTGCGGGTAGGGCACCCGATAGGCATCGAATGCGACGTAGTCGCCTTCGCTCTTCTCTGCGAGCTTCAGCTCGATCATCCTTTCTACCATCATCCGGTTCACGACCGTGGGGTCGACTGGCTCCGGATAGAAGTGTGCTGGCTGCAGGTATGGGGTGACCAGGGTGGTCGCCTGTGGAGGATGCAGCAGCGGGGGTGTTGGGTGCACCTGAGGAAGCACCGGAGGTAGCAGCGGCTGAGGCTGTGGCGGCTGCTGTTGTGCTGTCGTCACAGTCGGCTCCGACGGCTGGGGTAGTGTATAGAGCGGTGGAGGGTCGTCTCGACGAGTCGCTCCCCGGGATGATTCACCCTGGACTTCGGGTGGTTTGGAGGCCGATGAGTGTTCAGTTTTCTCCATCAGCTGTTTCTTCAGGGAATCTATTTCCCGTTGATATCTTTGCAGCAGCATCAAGACTGATGGATCTATAGTGGCGGGGACACCTTCTGTTGTCTCCCCGGACGTACCCTCAGGCAGGATGTCGAGGAGTACGTCGTCTTCTTCTTCCGTCGTCACCACATTAGCGGTCAAGACGGGGGCTTTATCATCCCAGTGGAGGTAGACCTGGGGCTGTTTCTCTTTCATCATTGTCAGAAGCCCTCTTGCTGCTTCTGTCCTGCGGGTAGTTGGCCCCGGCCGTATGGCCAATTGAGCCAGTTCTTGGGGGTCTTCAGGGAGCTCCCCATATCGGCTGGACACGCCAGCCATGTTGCAAGTAAAAACTTGAATCCCTCTTCTTTGTCGATGGACCCTCCGCCTTGCTTGTTGCGGAAAGGTCAGCCTCTCGAACACAGAAATTCTTCTTCTTTCTTCCCGCTCGGGGAAGGCTTCATCGGCTTCGATCCCAAAGCCGTCATCATATCCATTGTCATCGACCGACGACACCATCATTCTATCTTCCATATCTTCTTCATCTGCCACTGATGGGAAATAGTCTTCGTTAGTGGCAACTGTCTGCATCAGTCACTGCTGACCCAGCGAGGGGTTGCCCAGCCCTCGAAAGTAGTTCCTGATCAGACAGGTTACCTCCTCTTGACCCCGCCCTTGATAGAGTACGGGGGATAGTTGTCGACCTCTAGTAGGAGGGATATAGGCCAGCCGAGCTCTGTCGGCCGGATGTTGGAATCTTCGTCCCGTGACTGGGACGTTGGCTTGGCGGGCAGCAGCCCGGAAACTTCTGCGGCGCGGGGGATCCGCAACCACTTCTTCTTCATTCGTCGGGGACAAGCCCCTTTCTCTTCTCGCTCCCGCCTCGTCGTTCATAGGACGGCGGCGGATGCGTGTCAGATGGTAGGCAGGTCGGGTCCACTTGGGAACCCACACCTGTTTGAACTTTTTCGGCTTGAGTGCCGAACTTCCTTGGCCATAGGGGCCGGCTTCTTCTCTTTCTGCCCTCCTTCCAGTGAGGGCTTGATAGGTGTTATAGACAGGAATGTTGGGGATGACGTGGTCTGGGGTCACCCGTGCCATGCGTCCATCGAGGAAGACGCGCATGCCTCCCACCAGCATCGATTTCCCGGACTGAGATACAGTTCTGGTGATCACAGCAGTATTCTTGCGATCCTGGCGACGCTGACGTCCTCCAGAGCGTCTGTTGATGACAGTGGGGTGCGTCCCACGTACAATGTGGTGCACCAGGCAGCTAGAGGCCGGGGCCGGATTCTTGAGCGAACCATCGCAGCAGGGAGCCTTCAGAGGCTCCACTTCCTTCAGGGTTTCCTCGACAAGTTCCGTGGCTTCGACTTCCAGCATGTCGACGAAGGCCAACCCCAAGAAGTTGGGGAAGCCCACAGCAGGAGGAAAGCTACCAAATTCCATGGGCACCGCCAGGTACCCTTGCGCGTGTCTGGCGACGATCGCAGGACTGAAGCCGACGCTGGTTATCCCGTGAGTCGTCATTGTTTGCACTGAAATATCAAACAAGGCGATAATCAGTAGTCTCTGAGAGGGCTTCGAAGCCTGGATATCTTGGCAAAGAGATGAAAGGTGACACTAGTCCCACCGGGCGTGCCAGACTATGTTTCACACATCTTTTTCTTTCTTTTACTTTGTTTATTTATTTTTTTATTTATTTTTTTATTTGATTTATTTACTGGCGTGCCTAGATGTCCCACCGGGCGTGCCAGACTATGTTTAGCGGGTCTTTTCTTTCCTTCGTCCTTTTCGTTCGTTTCTTTTCATTCGCGTATCGATCAACCATTTGACGAACGGGTAATCAATTGACTGATTGATGACGCGGGCGTGCCAGTCACATGAGTGACGATTTTATTGTGCGCTCATTCTGACCCATGTCGGGCGAATGTGAGGTTCAGTCGGGACTAGCAGTCCGCCATACCATAAAGGCTATGGCGTTAATTACATCCCCCACGAGGAGGGAACACCTTTGATTAATTGCCGAGATATCGGGCTGTCGAAGCCGGGGTAAAGGATACGGACCAGGCAAGTGATCATGCAGGATGATACGGTTGACTACACACGATTTATTGGGGTGAACCCTAGTACACGGTGGAGGACTTAGGCTCGAAGGCCACCTTCACGTGTAACGAAGCCTCCAATCAGGCATAACCTGACCTTCTGGCAGTGTTATTTGATATACCAAGGATACACACATTCGGGCATGCGTTAATGCGATATGAGTGTGTGGACTGGGGCATAACGGCAAGGATTCGAGGCGTATCGATTCAAGCTTGAACATGCCAATTTTACTTAGTTTATTTGGTTGAGGAACTTGCATCCCTTTGTAATTAGCATAGGAAGTCGATCATCCCATAAGTGGGAGAAGGGTTGGAATGATGCGATGACACGATTCGGAACGAAACCGGTGCAGTGCTCGCGAAGACAGGGGCTGAAACGCTTGAAACGGCGCCCTGAAACATAGGTAAAAGGTTTAAAACGGCGCCAGAACCGTAGGTAAAAGGGGCAGCCTGTTAAAACGGCGTGGGGAGCTGGGGCGCGTCGGGAAGGGCGAGCCGGGAAGGGCGCACCGGGAAGGGCGCGCCGGGAAGGGCGCGCCGTTTTAAGGCCTGATCGCGCATGAACGCGCCGAATTAACCCGATTTCATGGAGACAGGAGCCTCGTCGGTTTATTCACGGATTTATTAAAATGCTTTTGGATGGTTTTGAGAATTTATTAAGTTGATTATTCATAGAATCGGTCCCGAATCATTCAAACGCCGAGTCACGGGCTCGCGCGAGGCGATTGTTCCGAGTTTAACTCGTTCGAGCCAAAATTTCGGCAGCATCTCCCCATCCCAAAGGATTGTCGGGGAGACGCGGGGAGTACTCACGTGGCGGAGTAAACCCCTAAAAGCCGGGTGGCGCAACGGCGGCCGGCAGACCCAAATGGATAGGAAGACCCCGAGGGCTAGCCTGCTAGGGGCACCGAGTCCGTGGGTAACGGTGAGTGAGTGAGGTGACTCGATGTGGGAGTGAAAACCCCTAGGGCTAGCCTACGAGGGGCACGCGACCCGAATCACCACACTACTCGAGTCGAGACGACCGAGTAGAGAAGGGGAACCCCGAGGGCCAGCCTACGAGGGGCACCGCGTCTCACGGCCACCACAAAGTCCCTTAGGGACTGTGGATTTGAGATGTCGGGACTAACCCGTTTACTATTCACTCATTAGTCCATAGGGGATTCGTCACTGCTGGACGGTCCCCGGTGGACAGAGTGCTGTCAAAAACGGAACAGTGGGGGATATCCCCCCTCCCCGGGGTACCGATCCGCACTAGTGAAACAGTAGAATGGGGCTATGAGATCGTTCGCATAACCAGCAGGTCAGAACTGATACCTGTAGATATACGTACGTTCATGCATATGCATGTTCATGAAGCAACGGAATATTCATCAAGAAATGTTCAGAAAATAATAACTGGAATGTAGGGGCGCTTTTATTTCCCTCTGTTCATTATCAAGAACAGAAAGGACATTACGAGGGCGGCCCAGACAGATGGGAGGAACCCATATATTGACACACCTTACACAGTGAAGATCCCTAGCATTCGGCCGGAAGAGAAAACCCCCGGGGAGGGGAATCAATGTAGCCCTTATCATAGAAGGGCATAAAATGTCGGGAAGATGAAACAAGCAGGAATTCATTCACACATGAAACCCACGGTGCTCTACATTCATCCTCCACGGCGCCGACATCATCGCACGGCACCGTTTCACCGGCTGTAAGAAAAGGAAAAGGGAAGCCAACAGGGAAGAAAGAGAAACGTGGCATTGGCCAGAGACTCACATTCCATTCCATTTATCCATATGAAAAATACAGACAGACAAGTAGCGAATACACATTCCGGCGCGGCGTTGTTGCTCGGCCGCCGTTTTCATTAACAGGGGAAACCCATTACAACGACAAAGGGGAAAAGAGAATCATCGTGAGGGAGGGGAGGGGAGGCTCATATCATCGCCCCTCCCCTCCTTCACTTACATTATGCCAAAAAAAAACTCAAAGCGGAGCAGAGGGATTCACCGGATGAAACACGGGAAAAACCCACCTCGATAGATAAGAAACGGGCGCTCTTCCTCTCCGATTACGGGAGACTCCGGTGGAGCAGGGTGGTGGCCGCCGAGAGCTCGGGCAGAAAACTCCTCAGATCGAAGCACCCCTGGACCTCCCCCCTTTCTTTCTAATTCCTTTTTTTCTTTCTTTTTGATTCCGCTTCTTTCTTCCTATTGAGTTTCCCCCTCTCCTCCTCCCTTCTTTTCTTCGGATTCCCCCCCTTTCTTTCTATCGAAGGCAGGCTATATATAGCCTTGGGTTAATTCGGCGCCCCAGGAAGAGGCGCGCTGGGTTGACGGCGCCGGGGAAGGCCCCTTTGGGCTTTTGCGCGCCGGGTTGACGGCGCTGGGGAAGGCCCCTTTGGGCTTTTGCGCGCCGGGTTGACGGCGCCGAGGAACACCCCCCATTGTTCTTGGCGCGCCGATTTGACGGCGCCGTTTTAACCTGTTCACTTGGCGTGTAGTCCGGTGGGCCCGGAGATGATTCCGGAAGCTCCCGTCGACTGTTCCTCTCACCCTGGCCATCGAAGGGCCTTGATGGGGTGTTCACGAAGCTCTTGATAGGACGAATGGCCTTAAACAAGACTTCGTGTGTGTCCGGTCTGAGCACACGGGTGTCCTACTGACACAGTCTTTGGCACTGTGATTTGTGCTTCTGGCTGAGACGGACTCGTGCTCGAAGCTTCCTTGCAGGATGATGCTACATCCTGGGCAATTCCACCTTGAACGGTGATCAATCGGCCACTAACGGGCCCACTATGGTGAGAAGCCGAACCCGTGCCGGGTAATCGGGGTCTTCTGTTGACAGAACCTTCGGCCCCTTGTTGCGGATGGCCGAGGACATTCTTCCTCCTTAGGAGAGTCATTGGGTAGACCGCCGTCCTTGGTCGGGTGACGGATGTGGGGTAGCGGCATGACGAGGTTGATGCCGGATCATTGGGCAGGCTTTATCGCGATGCCGGTTGGTTGCGGGTTCACTTCGACTCTCCTGAGGTAAAGTCCCCGACGTTCCCTTCAAGGTGGCTCAGGGCTTCGTCAGCTTGAGGGGTTCTCTTGATAAGTTGATCTTCATCGGCTTCTGTGTTTCAGTGGGCCGTATCATTCATCTTCGTGGCTTGGTTGCCAAAGGATCATATTTTGAGTGCCAACAGCCCCTAGTCAGGTCGTCAGTTAAATGACACCCTTCCTCTAGGCGTTAATTGCAATTATTATGGAAAATTAGCATTATCATGGAAAAACTACCAAATAATCAGAAAAACTTCATATGAAGCCAATGTTGAAGTCCACTTTGGGGCGTCATGTGGTGACATGAAACTTTCTCAACATAGTATCGATTTTGGCGCGTCTACAGGTAGGAATCATCCGGAGGTTCCGAAGGAGGAAAATCCCAAGGGACGCGATGCCCTGGGAAAAGGTATGGGAAAAGATGATTAAAGAGGAAGAAAAAAATTAAGAGAACAAAGGACGGGATGTCCTGGAGGAGTAAAAGGACGAATCGGAAGAAAGATAGGGGATCCGGAGGTTCTGGAGGAGGAAAAAGCGGAGGGATGTGATGCCCTAGGAAGAGTGGATGAAAATGGTTAGCAGGTTCCGGAGGTTCCGTAGGAGGCAAGTACCAAGGGACGCGATGCCCTAGGAGGACAGGAGAGAAATCTAGGAATTTCGGAGGAGGAAGACACCATGGGACGTGATGCCCAAGGAGGAAAGATAAGAAATCTGGAGGTTCCGGAAGAAGCAAGTACCAAGGGACGCAATGCCTAAGGAGGAAAGATAAGTCTGGAAGTTCCGAAGGTGGAAGATATGGAGGGTCCGGAGGTTCCGGAAGGCGGGGAAGATACGGGTTCGGAAACCAGGGAAAGAAGAAATGCAAATGCATGTGAATGCTATATGATGGTTGTAAGGGATGCATGAAATGCATGATATGCAAAGAATGCAGAGAATGCATGGAATGAGAGGGTAAGATCTTCCTCCTCACCTATGGAGTGGCCCGTAGAGGAAAAAATATGGGTGGAATAAAATAAGGAGTGAATGAATTGGTGGAAAGCCCTTTAGTGAGAGGATGTCCACCCCTCCATGGCAAGGAGAGTGCCCGGCCAGATGGCTCAAAGGATAAACTCTCATTAAAGGAATATGTTATAGTGATGTAAGAAGAAGAAAACCCCTTAGGAAATCGTATAATAATGGAGCGAGGAGTAATGTGAGCATTGAAAGAATGTTGACCAATGAGCAAAATGAATTGAATAACGGGCCGACTCGGCATCAACTTATAAGAGTGTTTCTCGGTGAGCATCCTTGGAGACTTCTCGAACATGCCCGATACAAGAACATGAATTGGCATTCGGCAAATAAAATTTTGAACCTTGACGGGCATAGCCGTGGCTAGATCCTTCCTGCCTGGCTCTTGTTCATCGTCCATGGCACAAACATTTATAGAGATGCACCCCTTTTGAGTGGTAGAGAAAAGTGAGGTGGAGGCGGGGGGCTTAATAGATGATGGAGAATCGAACACGTCGAACCTCTCCCCTTGCTCAGAAGTGAACAAAGTTGGCTTGAGTGCAAAAAGAGGTAAATCCTGCTCAAGACTAGCCACGTGTTTGGGTAAAGGGTTAGGTTTAAGTGGTGGAGAAGGTATAGTTGGGTTAGGGGTAATGGAGGGCCGAGATGGCGAACAAGGAGAAGGTATAATGGGAGGCTCAGCGGAGATTAGTGGATTAGAGATTAGTAGAGGTTCGGCGGAAGGTGTAAAAGATAAAGGTTTGGTGCGGAGGAAGCGTCGGATGGGACGAGAAAGATTAGGGATAGGATGAGACTCATGACGCGGTGGTGTGGGTGATTGTAGTATTTACCCATCATCGTAACACCAAGAGGTCTCAAAAATGGGGGTTGGATCGGGGACAGTGGCATCGTCCTGAGCATGGGGTTCTTCTGGCGGCAGTGGAGGAAGGGGAAAGCGAAGAAAGCTCGACAGGGGCGCGCCTCGAGAGACTTCATCTTGTCGTGCCGTCTCCAAATCTTTGTCGTCAAGAACATCAAGTGGATGCCGTGGTGGAGGCGTAATAATGACAAGTGGCGGTGGAGTATAATGTTGTGAAGGATCTTGTAGAGGCGAATAGGTATATGGAGGCGGAAGGCCATGTGAAGGAGTGTGGTGGATGAGTGGAGGGTGAACGGCGTCCACTTGATCATCGATATCTTGCTCATACGTGTCATTGATGCCATTATCTCTCCTGTCCTTCCAATCTTTTTTCATCTTAGTAATGTTGTTCATGAAATCATGAAAAGGGTTGACGGTTGGAGGAGGAAGAGGAGCAGTGGGCCGCGGGCTTGTGACCTTCTTCAATTGTTACTCCATGGATGCAAATTTATCAAGGAGATTTTGTTGGAGGGGTGTAACTTGAACATTGGAAGGTTGACATGATTGCCTTGGAGGGGTGGCTTGATATGAAGGCCGTAGAGGTGGGTTAATGGGCCGACCCACAAAAGGACCCGAACGGATCGGGTTGCATGGAACGTGTGGGCCTTGAGGCCGTGAAGGAGGAGGAATAGAAGGAGGCGGGTGATAGATTGCCCGAGGAAGAATATGTGCAAAAGGGGGTGGATGGACTCCTCGAACGGGAGTGTGAATAAGAGAGGGAGGATGGTGATGGGCCACCCGGGTATGCATGGAAGGAGGTGGGTGATGGGCCACCCGTGTGGGATTGGATGGAGGATGAGAAGAAGTTGTTCCCTCAACAATAGCCTTAAGGGCTTGGATTTGTTGAGGGGTGAGATGATCTCATGCATGGATGACTTGGGAAACCTTCTCATCATTGGGAGGAGATGGTCTCGAGGGAGTAGTGGCATGCAATGAATGCGAGGGACCATGAGATTGGAAATTGCCCATGGGTTGGGCAATACAATAAAAGTGAGGACACGGTCCCTTAGAAAGATCATAGTGAGACTTATAAGCTTGAGGATTATAAGATATGCTAGGTTTATCATTCTCATGAATATATGATTGATTAGACATGGTGGTTTTGTTATCAAGATCAAACATCATGCAAGCAAACAATTCAACCCATCAAAGCAATGTTACAAAGATATTAATCAAGTTGGGATGTTTATGCTTGCTTTTGTTTTGACTTAAACCTTGGTGAATTAGGTGATTTTTTTAGAAAAATATGATATAAGTCACACAAGGTAGGAACCTAGTTTCAATATGATTTTGCTTCAATGTCAACTAGGTTCACTCTCTCACCATGCATAGGTCAACTAAACCCGGGGAACTTCAAAGGTACAATTTGCCCAAGTATCCGTGAGAGAATCCACGGGTGCGGGGACTTATGAAGGCTTGGTTTAAGAATTTTCGGTCCAAAGAGACAGAATGCTCAATGGAGGGGTCCTTCCTTAACCAAGAGAGGGGTATGGATCTTAAAAGGGGTGGAGAGAGGAGGTCTCCCAAGACAAATGCAAAGATGAATGCAAAATTAATGCAAAATGAATGAATAATGTATATATGAACAAAAATATCACAAATACAGCACACAAAGGCAAATCTGTGAAAAACTCAGAAAATTGGCGCCTAGGAGGCTACCACCAATTTCGTAAAGGGCGCCCCTGTATGGGGCACCAATTACCTGCTTCTCAGAACCCGTAACAGTGACCAGAAAGCTTAGAACAGCGAATAAAAGGCCAATAAAAATGAAGGAAACACTCACAAACTCAAAGTATGAATCATGGCAATCAAAAACTAAGAAACACATCATGACATGCTCCCTTTTTTATTTTTGTTTGAGAGGGATAGATAAATGAAATTTCTAAAAAAAATCTATCAAACCAATAATCACATAGGGAGTGTGCTACGTGGAGCACAAAGGGAGGTGCACCGTGGGTGCAAAGGGGAGATGGCACACGTGGGTGCCCAAGGGAGGGGTAATCAAAAGAAAAATAAGAGGATGTCCCACCGTGATCGCCAATTTGTAGATCTAATTAAAAATCCACTAAGAAATAATAAAAGAGCATATGATATAAAACGTGGGAAAGGGGAAAAGGGGCATACGTGGATGTAATTTTGGAGGGTGATTGACATAGACCGCGGGCCTCAAAGGATATAACAAATAATTAATGGAGGGATCGCGATATAAATACCTTAAGCGTGGGAGATGTGAGTGATTTCCTTCCCTTCCTACCGGCCGATCGATGGAGGGAGTTCTTCTTTGATTACCCTTGCAAGAAATAACACCAACAAATAAAATAGGAATTAGAAGACCAAGTGTGCAGTATCAATCCTAAATATAAATATAAGCATGAAAAGCATGTGACCGAACACACCTTGTTGGGTGTTACCCCTTTAAAGCCCAATGCAATGGGTAGGGAAATAGGATGATGATAAATGAAGAATATAACAAAATGATATGGTGTGCAAGTGTTGCACTGTTAGCCTCAACGTGGTTGAGAAAAGGAAGGTAAAAATATGTGAAATATGATGCATGCAGCAGTTAATGCAACAGACAAAAGCACAGAGAATAAAGAATATAGAGAGGAAAGATGGAAATCCTGGGCAATTTTCTCCTTGACTTTTTGATATGCGTTCGGGAGGGAATTCTTAGTGGATGAAGCCATTGATGCAAAGAAGCTCCCTCCTTTAGCCAACAAGCGGGCAGCATCTCCCCCTGTAAATTCAAAAAAATCTGCCTCTTAACACAGCCGCAGGGAGCTTTTTATAGAGGGAGATGCGTGGGTTTAATCCGAATAAAATTAGGATAGCTCGATTTTAGTAGGAGATAAATATTGGAAGGAGTTCCCCCAGTCATGGAAAGCCATTAGAGTCCTTTCCGAAGTGGAAAAGGGGCTCAAAGTGAAGAAAGAACGGGTTTCGGCATAGTTCAAAAACCTGGAAAAATGACGACTCTTCACACTGTCGTTATTTGAAATAACGACTTCTCGAGTGTCGTTAATCAAAAAGAGGAAAAAATGCCAAGAAGAAATGACGGCCCTTTAAGCAGTCGTTATTTGAAATAACGACCTCCAAAGTGTCGTTATTAAAAATAAATGATGGCCCCCTACAGGGCGTCAACTGCCATGATTTTCAGAAAATGCCATTTTTTATTTTTTATTATTTTTTATCATTTTTTCGGTGAACGTGCATATGACTGAGCTGATTTCGATTCCTATTTTTTCATATTTTTCTGAAACCCGAAAAGCCACCAAAACCCCTCTTGAATGGGCTATAGAAATATAATAAAATATTCCCATTTGAATGGACGTCTCTTCACGCTGTCGTCATTTCCTTTTGTATTTTTTTATATTTTCTTTAAAATCAAATTGCGCCCCCCCCCCTCGTGCCGTTAATTCCTAGAAAATTTGTAAAAATGGAGAAAAATATCCAGAAAATCCAGAAAAATAGAAAAAAAATAAGAAAAAGTAGAAAAAAGGGAGAAATCCAAGAAAAATAGAAAAAATCACTCAAACAAAGTCAATTTAAGAGTCAAATTGAGACATTATGAGGTAATATGAGATGTGCTCACAGTAATGTCAATTTTAGCGTGTCTACACTCATGACTCCACACATGTCGGTAAATCCTTCAAGGGGTGTGATCAAGGTAACACCCTACCTCTTGGGTCTTGTATTCATTAAGAGTATATACTCATTCTCACCTCTTGCTTCTTAAATGTGCATTGGCGCCATAGGGATGAGAGAAAAATACAACAGTGCTCCACATAGTTACCTATCAAGTTTGTTTCTACCCATTGAATCTCCGTGAGGTTGGTTTGCCACCGTGGTAACTTATTTATTTTATGGGCTCAATCCCATCCCCCTCGACGCTTCTAAAATCACCGTTCTGGATAAGCCTTTTGTGAATACATCTACAATGTTTCTTTCTGATTTCACAAAATTTAAGACTATCAAATGTTGCTTCATTTTCTCTCTTATCAACTTGTGTCGCACTTTCAAATGTCTATTCATTTTTGCATGAGCATTTGCTTGCATACATATAACAATTGCTGATTTACAATCACATAAAATAGATATAGAAGGAAAATGGCATGCCATCAATGGAATATCAATCAAAAGATCTCTCAACCATTCAGATTTTGTGCAAGTAGTGTCAAGTGTAATCATTTCATATTCCATTGTGCTTCTAGGTAACACAGTTTGTTTGGTAGATTTCTATGACAATACACCTCCTCCTAAGAGGAAGACAATACCTGATGTGGATTTGACATCTAGGGAATCACTAATCCAGTTTGCATCATGATATCCTTCTAAAATAGAAGGGTGTTGGCATCGGCTTATTTTCTCGAATTAATTAAGGAGTAAGCATCGAGAAATACTCCCTAAATAGTGCAAAACGGCACATCGCCAAAGCTACTCTACCAGTCGAGTTGAGCATGGAAATCGAGACACTTCGCCGGGTCAAGTGGCGCAACATAACAACCGGGGATCAGCCTCGAGCAAATGGCACTATGCCAGCCAGTTTCCCGACAACCGGGTCAGTTTCGGGAGTCGGGACAACCTGCCGTACCTTATGGCACTCTGTGAAGATTCGGGGATCACCCTCGGACACCCTGCATACGGCATTATACCGCTGACGCTTCAACAACCGGGTTAACTCGGGACTCAAAATAGCTTGCCGCACAATACGATTCTTTGCCAAGGAGCGAGGGTCACCCCGACCACCAGAGAAACTACATCGTCATGTCGACACCCTAGTCACCGGGCCCAACCGAGGGTCCTAACCAGCTAGCCGTGACCCACGGCAACATCAATGATCGATCGGGTCCACCCCCGATCACTCAATTTGCGGGTTTACCCGCGTTCAACACAGCTACCCGAGCCGACCCGGGGGTGCCCCGACTATAAGCCATGCCATGTGGCACCCAGCAATGAGGCCGGGGTCTACCCTCGAGTCACCTCCCTCCAACCCTCTGAAGTCAAAGGAAGACCCGGCTGGGCCAACCACAAGCTTCAGGAGTTCCCAGCGCCCTCATACGGCCCACACACGCGTGTCGGGAATTCCCTCGAGCACCTGGTGGGCGCGTATGCTCCAGCCACTCTATAGCAAGTCCGACCTGAATTCAGGACTGTCAGTAACCCACCGCGTCATGCACCACCATCGTGCGGGCTCGCATACGGATTGACATGTTTATAACCAGTGAAACCCCCAATCAACCCTCAGTCAAACCCCAGTTAAACTCGCAGCCAACCCTCAGTCAACCCCCAGGCAAACCCTCAGTCAACCCCCAGTCAAACCCTCAGTCAAATCCCAGTCTAACCGTCAGTCAAACCCCAGTCAAACCCCAGTCAAACCCGTGGTAAACCCTCGGTCAAACCCACCTAAACCCCCCTGGGGGGGTTTATGTGGACCAGCCTGGGGGTAGGGGGGTTTAGGCGGACCAGCTCACCCCCCCTGGCTGGTCCGCGTAAACCCCCATTCAATTAAAAAAAATTGTTTTTTCAAAAAAGAAAAACCCAAACCACTCCGCCTAAACCCCCCATGGGGGGGGGGGGTTTACGCGGACCAGCTCACCCCCCCTGGCTGGTCCACGTAAACCCCCATTCAATTAAAAAAAATTGTTTTTTCAAAAAATAAAAACCCAAACCACTCCGCCTAAACCCCCCTGGGGGAGGGGGTTTAGGCGGACCAACCCAGGCCCCCTGGCTGGTCCGCGTAAACCCCCATCCAAGGGGGGTTTACGCAGACCAGCTCAGGCCCCCTGGCTGGTCCGCCTAAACCCCTTCCCCGTCTCACTCTCTCAGCCCGTGTAACCCATGCACTATTCACTTGGGTTTACGCGGACCAGCTCACCCCCCTTAGCTGGTCCACGTAAACCCCATGTGACCCTTCACCTTCCACTATAAAAGCCCCCCTTTGGGGGCCCAAATGCATGGATGAAGCACCAAATGAATCAAGCACCTAAGGAGCTCAGCCCCAGACTACAAGGGCGCGCTAAGAAGAATTGTGTGTGTTTGCTAGGCTCATGCCGAGGGCATGCCGCATATGCATCCCTCATACGGTGTCTAGCCCAAACACCCGTCTTCAGAAGATTTGTGTGTGTGTTTGCTAGGCTCACGCCGAGGGCATGCCGCATATGCATCCCTCACACGGCGTCTAGCCCAAACAACCTTCTCCGGGAGATTTGTGTGTGTGTTTGCTAGGCTCACACCGAGGGCATGCCGCATGAGCATCCCTCATACGGTGTCTAGCCCAAACACTCACCTCTGACCCCCTGTTGTGATATGTCATCTCGATAATCATGCATGACCCTAGCTTTTACTTGGTGAAAGCACTCTGCCCGGGTCCTATCTCGATACTCGTGCACGACCCTGATGTCGCTTCGTAAGAGCGCCATGCACAGTCCCTGCCTCAATGATCGTGCACCATCAAACATCGCTCGATCAAGGCACCCTGCTCGATCTTCACCTCGACATTCACGCACGACGTAGACATGGCTTGATGAGAGCATCATGCCCAGTCTCTGTCCCAATGGTCACACACCATCACACATGGCTCGACCGAGGCACCCAGCCGGGTCCTCTACCTCGACAAGCATGCCCTCAACACTGTTACTTGGATAATGGGCATACTTCACAAGTCACGACGCAAGATGAAGTGTCAGGCCCCTACCTCCGCAAATGGGCCCGGAGCACGACCACCGAGGGCTCATGGCGCCCAGCTCTCTCAGTCACAACGGTACCCCCGGCACCCGTCTGTTAACAACTCCAGTCCCAACGGTGCCCCCGGCACCCGACTGCCACCTACTCCAGTCACAACGGTGCCCCCCGGCACCCGACTGCCAGCTACTCCAGTCACATCGGGGCCCACGGCACCCGATCACTCAACAACTCCAGTCACAACGGTGCCCCCGGCACCCGACTGCCTGCAACTCCAGTCACAATGGTGCCCCCGACACCCGACTGCCTACAACTCTAGTCACAACGGTGCCCCCGACACCCGACTGCCAGCAACTCCAGTCACAACGGTGCCCCCGACACCCGACTGCCAGCTACTCCAGTCATAACGGTGCCCTCGACACCCGACTGCCTGCAACTCCAGTCACAACGGTGCCCCCGGCACCCGACTGCCAGCAAATCCTGTCACAACGGTGCCCCCGGTACCCGACTCCCAGCTACTCCAGTCACATCGGGGCCCGCGGCGCCCGATCACTCAACAACTCCAGTCACAACGGTGCCCCTGGCACCCGACTGCCAACAACTACAGTCACAACGGTGCCCCCGGCACCCGACTGCCAGCTACTCCAGTCACATCGGGGCCCGTGGCACCCGACCGCCCAACTGCTCCAGCACAACGGTTCCTAAGGCACCCCTACTGTCCCGACCTCGACACTATCTCATGACGGGAAGACGTTGTGATGCCTCTCGGGCGGCATCCTGCTGAGTCACAGGTCCTCTGACGAACACCACGTACAAATGCGGAAATACCCGCACAATAACGCAATGACCCGGGGACCGTCATGAATGACGGAATTGTCCCGTGGCTTGCAAGCAATTGTAATCGGGCTCTCATGCCCCCATATAAATGCCTTTCATGGCATATAAGTCATGTAATCCAATTAGGGAGCGGATCCCCCTCCTCGTCGGAACCAGTCTCTCTGCCCCTAGTTATCCCTGTTGTGTTGCTGTTGCTCTGTCGCTGTTACACGGACTAAGCCCTCCCGACGTCGTGGCTCCTAGGGTCCCTAACTCTTTCTTCGGCAGTAGAAACAAAGGTGTTCGGATTCAATCCGATGTAAAATAAACACCAGTTGCTTGCGATCGATGGGGAAAGACGTCCAGTACATGAATCCCCATAATCGCTTGCGCACTCGCACCCTTGGAACCCCTTTTATCCACGTGTCGCCCGATCCCTCGAGCCACGTGCCGCGTCCTGGCGACGCTTCCCCGGTCAATCCTCGGTTCCATAGGTGATTGTCGAGAAATCGACTGGCACGCCTGCATTCCACACAGCCATCCCTGTCCCAGTCTCCCAGAATGATGAACCATACGCCATCCCTTCCAGTGCGTTCCTATTGTTCTCTCTGCCTTCTTCTCAATACCCCCGGAATCCCCGCATGCCCAGTCAACCTATCTCGACCTTCCGTAAAGGGTGAGTCTACACCCCCGCCGCGAGGACAAAACGACAAGTGACTCCCCACAGTCCCAAACAAGGATGGCACGCTTGGTGGGACGTCTCTTACCTTTCTTCATTCTGCCGAAGAAGAGTCACACCTGTCAAGTGTACGCCGCAAATGCCCTCACCTTTTCTTATCGGAGAGGAAGAGGAGGGCCCATGTCCAGAATGCAACATGCGACTGGTCGTCATCGAGCGACCAACCTGCACCAGCAACGGCAACAACAAACCGGTGGCGATGGTGACCTACGGTCCAATCGTCATCGCCATCCACACCGGGCACGTACGGTTGGCAACGCCAATCGTGTTCTGCAACGCTGCCTTGACTTTCGGCTCGCCCTGATCCTCGGGCACCATTTCCGTGGCCGACAAGCAGCCCAGTCCGGTGACTGCCCATATAGGCAGCAGGCCCCTCTGCTCCTCCAACAGCAAAGACCCATGCGATCATTGACCCCTGGGTCCCCAGCTCCGCCAGCACCCGACATGGGCCTTCTGCCCTGGGTCCTCAGCACCTCACTTGAGCTCTCAGCTTCGAGTCCCAGCCAAGCCTACCCTAGCACGGGTTTCCCACCCCGGGGTCAAGGCCTCCCAGTATTCTATACGGGCCTTCCGACCCGAGTCTCCGATGAGCCGGCACTCAATATGGGCTTTCAACCCCGAGGTCGAGGCTCCCCAGCATCTGGCTCAGATAGATGACCCCGAGTCTCATCAAGGTCAGTCCCCGACGTGGACTCTCCGCATTGGGCCCCTGGCCTCCCAGCTCTATGACGGGATCTTTACCCCAACGATCCAGCAATGCCAACTCCCAGCAAAGGGTTTCCTCATCGGGACATGGCCATATCAACACCCAACACGGGCGTCTAGCCCTGGGTCTCAGCTCCAGCAACACCCAAGACGGGCGTCTAGCCCTGGGTCTCAGCTCCAGCAATACCCAACACGGGCGTCTAGCCCTGGGTCTCAGCTCTAGCAACACCCAAGACGAGCATCTAGCCCTGGGTCTCAGCTCCAGCAATACCCAACACGGGCGTCTAGCCCTGGGTCTCAGCTCCAGCAATACCCAACATGGGCGTCTAGCCCTGGGTCTCAGTTCCAGCAACACCCAAGACGGGCGTCTAGCCATGGGTCTCAGTTCCAGCAACACCCAAGATGGGCGTCTAGCCCTGGGTCTCAGCTCCAGCAACATCCACGACGGGCGTTCAGCCTCGGGTTCCAGTTCCAGCAATACCAAAAAATGAAGGGGCCGTCCATCCCTGGAATCCGGCTCCAATAGCACCCAAGGCAGGCGTTCAACCCCGGGTTCCAGCTCCATCAACACCCAGGATGGGTTGCCTGCCCTGGGATCCAGTTCCATCAATACCCAAGATGGGTGTTCTGCCGTGGGATCCAGTTCTACCAACACCTAAGACCAGGCGTTCAGCCCCGGGTCCCAGTTTCAGCCACACCCAAGACGGGCGTTCAGCCCCGGGTCCCGGCTTTATCGACACCAGAGACAGGCATTCAACCCCAGGTCCCAGTTTCATCAACACCCGAGATGGGCATCCAGCCCTGGGTTCCAGTTTCAACAACGCCCAAGACCGACATCCAGTCCTGGGTCCCAGCATCATTAGTGTTCAAGATGGGCTTCTAGCTCCAGAACCCAGTGTCGTCAAGCACTCAGTTTGGGTTCTAGTCCCAGATCCCAGCTTCATTAGCTCCCAATACAGGCTTTCAGCATCGGGCACTAGCTTCTCCAACACCCAGTACGGGCGTCAAGCTCTGGGTCACCACCCCTCTGACATCCTCAATTCACAACATGGGTCACAAACCCCAAGTTCCGGCAACAACTCCGACGGCCCAAGTGAACACCAAGTTCCAGGTCACCATTCTGTCGGCCCCAGCTCGGGCACTACACTCCCGAGTTCCAACTACACCGACACTCACCATAAATGCCATGCTCCAGACAACCCCGGACCGGGTTCGTTCGATCCACCACATTGGTGCTGAGTCAACCTCGGCCCTGTAAAAAAAAGGGGTGCCATAGTGGCTGCAAAAATGGGTGACCCATCGCCGCCACCCCTGCCTCCAAAAGACTAGGTGAGGCTCAGAGAAGCCGATGCACCAGTATCACACTGGGGGCAATCACCCCGGTCCAGTATCCAGCCTTCCAAGCCCAAACAATGGGGGCAACTCCAAGGAGGAGCGTACGTCCTCCCTCGAAGGAATATGGGTCATTAGAAAAGAGGCCCAACCCATTCGGAGGTCCCGAGTCAAGAGGTCCCTCCACTCACCAGAATGGTACCAAGCTCAAAAGCTAGCAGGGTGAAAGAGGGTGAATCCCGTCGACACCCACCCAATAGCTCCAAAGAAACTCCACGTGCGTCAGCTAACGACTCGGTGGAATCCCTGCCAAGGCCAACTGATGACACCAGCAAAGCTCCATCAGGTCCCCACCGGTGGCTACCAGCAAACCTGGGCGGGAGGTCTATCCCTTCGGTATTTACCATGTCCCAAGGTGTAGCAACACTCAGTCCAAGCGCGGCTTAGGCCGTCATGCTCATCATGGCCGAGCCTCCCAGACCCTAGTCAAAGTCCCATCCACCTAAAGTAAAGACCAGCCATTCTCTGGATCCACCCTAAAGTCCCGAGCTACTCGGTTGAGGGTCGATCCACAGTCGCTTCTACAACACCAACAAGTCGCCAATGACACAACCCCCGGGCAACGTCCCCCGATAGCAACAAGCTAAGGACGACTGCCGCAAGGCTCGCAGGTATCAAAAACAAAACAAAAAAAAATAAAAATAAAAAAGGGGCTAAAAATAGAGATGCCCTGGCGGACTCAGCCACTCCCTCTATAAGGTGGCTGGGGGCAAAAAGGCCGCAAACCAAGCTGAGGTGAAAACCCGCAAGGGCGTCTCAGGCAAAATCGGGTTACCCCTCGGTGTGAAAATCTGAAAGGGCGCACCGAAAAAAGTAAAAGGGGGGAAGCTCCGGTGAAAACCCGAAAGGGCGGTGGAGCTGGTAAAGAGAAAAAGAAAAATCTCTTTTCCTCGTTAGGAACAGCCAACCACCTCACCCTAAATCTATGACCGGTCCACCACAATAATGGGCTAGTATACCTTCTACTAGCCATCACGCCACACCGGTCGGTCTACACCCAGTCTTTGACCGATACACCATCATGGTTGGTCACCACCCAGCATCCAGGTCAATACACCATCATGGTCGACCTACCTGTTCCTCCTAGTCTCACGCTATCTCCATTGGCCGCTACCCCCTTGACCCATATGCCGTCATGGCTGGTCAAGCCTACACCTTGCTCGTTCTCCTTCACAGTCGACCTACACATACCCTTGACTAAACACCTCCATAGTCAATCCAACACCTGATCTCTGGCCAAAACACCACAATGCTTGGCCTACACATCACCCAGTTCCTGACCGATGCACCTTCTCAGTCGGTTAAATCCATAAGCTTTGGCTAATACACCTCTTTGGTCGGCCTACGTCAATTCTTGGCCTATACGCCACCACAACCCAGAACCTCAGTCTTTGCATCACCAAAGTCGATCCGCTCAACCTTCAGTTCGAGCTCTAGCCGCAAACTACACCGATCAGCCAGCCTAAAGGTCTACATGAAGCTCCAGATTGCTTGGCAACCAGCCAAGCCCCAGCGAGCAACTCCAGCATCAACAACAGAAGATCAACAACAATGATCCCACTAACAGTGTCCTTCGACAGCGGCAAGCTAAGGACACCCAGAGCCAGTCACCGCATAGCCAAGAGGCTCCCAGGTAACCAAAACAGAAAAAACAACAACAAAACAAATGAGGTTAAAAATAGAGATACTCCGGCGGACTCAATCGTTCTCTTTTTCAAGGAAGCGGCTGGGGGCAAAAAGGTCAGTAACCCGGTTGAGGCAAAAACTCGCAAGAGCACCTCAGGCAAAATTAGGTAACCCCTCGATGTGAAAATCCGTAAGGGCGCATCGAAAAAAGCAAAAGGGGGCCAGCTCTGGCGAAAACCCGAAAGGGCGGCAGAGCTGGTAAAGAGAACGAAAACCAAATTTCTCTTCTCCCTCAGCTGGGGAAACCAGCCACCCACCTTCCAGCAACCATATCCCCGGCCAGTTGGCCTGTACCAGTCCCTGACCAATCCCCTACTCCAGTTTATAAATCCTGCACCTCCCTGTCGGCTATATACCATCACGTTCGGCCTAAACCAGCTCCCCACGCCACTCCCCTCCCTTGGTGGCCTATACCAGTCCCCGGCTAGTACATCTCTCTAGCTCATTGATCTTACACTCCCCATTTAGCCATACACCACCCCAGTTGGCTTACACTTCCTCTAGCCTCACACCACCACGGTCGGCCCATATACACCAGCAATTCATACACTAGTCCAATCATTCATTCCAGTAAACCTCTGCCTACACACCACCTCTGTTGACTTTTAAACCACATCAACCTTAGATCCATCTATCGTGAGGATCCATAAACCCATAATTCCCAGTCACCTACCCGTCATGGTCAAGTCACCATGAACCCAGTCGTAACTCCAGCAATACGCCGTAAAGGCATACCAGTTCTCAAATCCCAGTCATGATTCCAGCAATATGCCACCAAGGCTCACCGGTTCCCAGATCACTAGTCAAACTTCAGATTACTCAATAACCAGCCAAAGCCACTACCATGGCTACAACAGCGACAAGCCATCAATGGCCCAAACTCCAGGTCACGTCCCCTGATAGCAGCACGCTACGGACGACAGCCACAAGGATCCCAGGTCAAAAAAAATGGGGTTAAAAATAGAGATACCCCGGCGACCTCAGTCAACTCCCTCTACGAGGCGACTGGGGGCAAAAATTGCCACCAACCCAGCTGAGGTAAAAACCCGAGAGGGCGTCTCAGGTAAAATCAAGAAACCCCTCGGTGTGAAAACCCGCAAGGGCGCACCGAAAAAAGCAAAAGGGGGCCAGCTCTGGCTAAAACCCGCAAGGGCGGTAGAGCTGGTAAAGAGAAAACAAAAAAAACTCTCTCCCTCTCTACTCCTCACTGATGAAAGTCGTCAACTGTGACATCTCGCCGATGGCGACCTCAGCATCACTCCACGACACCGGTGGCCACTACTCCCCCGAGGGTCGGCCATCGCCAATTCCAGCTCCAGTATTTGGCTATACACCTCCATTGTTAGCCGACCAGCTCCAGCCCCGGCTACAACGCCTCCACAGGCCAGCCGCCAGCTTCCAATTCTAGTTTCGGCTACAACGCCTTCACAGGCCAGCCGCTCAGTCTCTAGTTCTAGTTTCGGCTACAACGTCTTCGCAGGCCCGCCGCTCAGCCTCCAGTCCCAGTTTCGGCTACAACGCCTTCGCAAGCCAGCCACTCAGTCTCCAATCCCCGTTTCGGCTACAACGCCTTTGCAGGCCAGCCGCTCAGCCTCCAATTCCATTTTTGGCTACAACGCCTTTACAGGCCAGCCGCCCAGTCACCAGTCCTAATTTCAGCTACAACGTCTTCACAGGCCAGCCACCCAGTTCCAGTCCCAGCTTCGGCTACAACGCCTTCACAGGCCAGCCGCCCAGTTTTCAGTTCCAGTTTCGGGTACAATGCCTTTACAGGCTAGCCTCCCAGTTCCATTTCCAATTTCCGGTTCCAACATTCCGGCTACGACGCCTTCACAGGCCAGCCGCCCAGTTCCAGTTCCAGTCACCAGTCCCAGTTTCGACTACAACACCTTCACAGGCCAGCCGACCAGTTCCAGTCACCAGTCCTAGTATCCGGCTACAACGCCTTCGCAGGCCAGCCGCCCAGTTCCAGTTCTAGTCACCAGTCCCAATATCCGGCTACAACACCTCAACGGTCAGTCAACCAGCTCCAGCTCCAGCTCCAGTCCCGGTCTCTGGCTACGTCACCATGGCAGTGTGCCAGCCAACCTCAACTCCAACTCCCCAGGCTAAACAATACCAGCAACATAGGCCAACACACCCTCTCGGGTCGGCCTCCAGCTTCCAGTCTCCAGTAACATAGGTCGAAGCACCCTCACGGGTCGGCCTCCAACTCCCAGCCCCCAGTGATAGAGGTCAACACACCCTTACGCGTCGACCTCCAGTCCCCAGCAACGTGGGCCAAAACACCCTCGCGGGTCGGCCTCTAGCCTCCAGTCACCAGCAATACAGGCCAACACACCCTTACGGGTTAGCCTCCAGCTTCCAGTCCCCAGTCCTCTGGGTCAACACCACCTTATGGATTATCCTCTAGCTTCCAGTCTCCAGCCATCCAGGCCAACATGCTTCATTCAGGCAGGCCTCCAGCAACCAGCCTTCGATATCCAACTTCCAGTACCCAATTTCCAGTACCCAGCTTCCAGTATCGAGTCTCTAGTATCTAATGTCTAATACCCAGCTCTAAAATCCAGCTTCCTATATCTAGTTTCCAGTGTCTAGTTCCAGTACCTAGCCTTCAACATCCAGTTCAAGTACCTCAATTCCCAGTATCCAGTACTAGAACTCCACTTTTGGCTTCCAGTTCCAGCCTCCGATTCCAATGCCTAATTCCCAGCATCTAATTTCCCACTTCCCATTTCCAATTCCAGTTTCCCGCAATGGGCTAGCACGCCTCATAGGGGCAGGCCTCTAGTCCCAGCACCCAGTATCCAATGACCAGTCACCATATCTAACATCCGGTTCACAATCCCAGCCTTCCATCCCAGCACCTAGTAGCTAGATTCCAGTCCCCAATCCTGGTATCCAGTCCCGATATCCAGTTCCCAATTTCCTATTTCCAGTCCCAGTCTCCAGTCTCCCATCCCAACATCCAGCTCCCAGCCTCCAATTGCCACCTCTCGATCCTAATACCCAGTCTCCAGTCCCAATATCCAGCCTCCAAATCCTGATTTTCAGTACCAACACACAGCTTCTAGTCCCCGGTTCCCAGTCTCCAGCCTCAATACTTTGTCTCCCGTATCTGGGTCACAATCTCCAGTCCTAGGATCCAATCCTTGCCTTCCAGTCTCCAGCCTCTGACCTTCAGTTTCCATCAGTAGACCAGCATGCCTTAGCCAGGCAGGTCTCCAGTCTAAGTATCTAGGTTTTTAGCCTCTAACTTCTAGCGGCCGACAACAGGCTAATACACTTTACTCAGGCAGACCTCCAGTATCCAGTTCTCAGTCTTTGGCAACAAGCCACTACACCTCATAGGCTGATCAACAACAACAACCACATGAACAAATCCAGACACCTCACATACTAGCATGCCTCGAAGGCCAGTCTATAGCAGCTCCAGACCAACACACCCCCGAGGGTCGGTCTATCACACACTCTGATCATTACACCTCAATGGTCGGCCAGCGACAATCCCTTCATCGGCACCTTAGTGATCAGCTGATCGTGGCTCCCAATCAATATACCTCAGCAATTGGCACCTTAGTGATCAGCAGACCAAGGCGCCTCGCCGAGACAGGTCTCCAGCAACCTCTGACCAAGACGCCTCGCCCAGGCACATATCCAGCAACTCTAGATCGAGATGCCTCACCCAGGTGGGTCTTCAACAACTCTAGACCAAAATGCCTCGCCGAGGCGGGTCTACAGTAACCCTAGGCCGGCATGCTTCCCTGAGACAGGCCCTCAACAACACCGGGTCAACGGCCCTTGTCAAGGCCGACCCCCAGCAACACCAGGTCAACATGTCTCGCCGAATCTTGCGTCCAACAGCATCAGACCAACACACCTACGACACCGATTGTCTTCGGCAGCTTTGCCCCAATCGTCGGATCACCCTACTTCTTGGGTGTGGTCCCCATGGTTGCTCCGCAGCTGCCCACTTCTCAGTTAACGTCATCCATCCCCCTATTACTCCGGCCTTTCCTGATTCCCTGACACCACCAGCCAACCAACCGGTCCCTGCCACTTTGACCGTGCAATGGCGGCCCTAGCAGGAGCTGGAATCTCTCAACTTCAAAGCCCTAGTATAATCCCAGTCCCCCTGTAACCCCTAACCCACCAGCTATAATCCCAGTCACATCCATCCATGACAAAGTGGCCTCCAGCATCATAACTTGACGATTTACAAGTGCCCTACAACACAACTCCAGCTACAATGCTTCAGAGCTGTGACCAGCTCGTCCCATAGGACGGTGGGCACCAAGTTTGGCAAATGCGCCCCCATGGGCAGTCAACAGATGATGCCAGCATCCCACAAGAAGAATCAACCACCACAGCAGTGGTAGGCTACTAACGACCGACCACAGGCTTCGCCACAAAGCCCCAGTCAGAGCGGCGGTCATCTTGTCGCCAGCCAGCAAACCCAGGGGCTGAGGGATAGGTGGCCCTCCAATTCCCAAGACAGAGAAGTCTCGAACCCCCTTACACAGTGTTGTGTCCCGGAGGGTGGCAATCAAGAGGGGAGAGTGATGCGGGACGGGACCACGGACACAACAAGCTCGCGATCGTCCCTTGATGAGGGAAGCGTCGGACGTGCACGGTTGAGAAACCGGCAAGAGCTAGGGTGGTCGATTTGCACTCTCGTGCTTGGATCGGGTCACGGGGACGGTCTCGCTCTCTCTCGCAGCAGCGGTGAATGATAATATAGCGAGCTAACGGACCTAAAGCATGCTCTCTAGCAGCGGCATAAACAAGTATATATGAAAATAAGCAAATGCCGAGTGTAGGGAGCGAGAACAATACCTCCACGCGCTCGGCGTGGGGAAGACGGGCCCGGCCGAAAATCGTACTCCCGGAACAAAATTACACAATATTACAGAAATACAAGCCACTGCCCACTCCACGCAGGGAGATAAAGGGCTACACAATGGGGTCCGGGAGGACCGAATTCGGGTTGACGGGCGGCTTCTTGCGTTGATTTGGCAACACCCGAACACGTGACGGTGGGGTCCACGTGCTGTCCGGAGGGGCCGTGTGGGACCCGGTGGCACCGCTGTAGTGGTGGATGCCCGGAGGGTCGCTCCTTGGGATGGCGGCACGCTGGTTCGCCGGCCGGAGGCCCGGCGGCTCCGTTCGGCACCGGTCGGTACCCGATCGGAAATCTGCCGGTTCTGTATTTCGGCGCGCGCTCCGGCGAGAATGGGCGCTGCGATCAGCCCCGATGTCGGATCGACAAGAGACTGGCGCCGTTGCAAAGATAGCTTGAAGTTCTTCAACCTAGGCCCAAAGATCTGGCCTGGATCTGCTCGGATCTTGACTTATGGAATTTTCAATCTCCTATTGTACAGTAACCGAAGACTCAGACCTGCAGAGAACTTGACTGTGGATTGCCTTTGACCGCGAGGTAGACGTTCGAATCTGGGGTTGTGTGCTTCAGCAATGTTGTGGGAAATTGAGTTGGAAAGACAGAAAAATTGATTTGGACACGTTTGGATGTGTCTATGATTTTCTGTGATTTGTTTACTGGATGAAGGTCGGATCTGGGATCTGACTGAAAGTACTGTCGCTCCGGTAGAACATGAATTTTTAAAAATAGGTAGAAGGATGATAAAAATTTAAGAAAATTTGTGGTGGTAGGGGACGATGGAAAGAACATCCATTTAAATTGGGAGGTCTAAAAAAATCAAAAGGGTGGTCGAAGGTGGAGAACTCAGGGCTACTATCACTGTAGATAGTGACAGAACAGATCTGAGATTGAGAGTTGAACGAAATGGTAAAGATATGAAACGGTGGCTTTTGAACCTAGATTTTTTTTTGGAGAATGGTCTAGAAGATAGGAACCAACCCTAAAAATTTCAAATCGATCTGAGCTCGTGGCTGGCTTCAGGAATTCACGAACTGCACCTCTATCCAGCAGGACAGAAAACTGAAGACGATCCCGTGGCGGCTCGAAGGCGGCACGAACGGCGGCGGCGGTGGCACAAACGATCACCAGAGGTTGAGAGGGGATGATAGAAGGGGAATACACTCTAGATCTGGGGTTGGGGAAGAGGAAACCAGGGGGAGAGAGGAGGGGCTCAAGAACACTCTTGATTTTCCAACAATTTTCTCTTCATTTCTTCATTAAAATCTCTAATGACACTATACATAGGCTTATATAGAGAATGTCAAGGGGTGGGGGGCTGGGAATTTCGTGGGAAATAAGTCATTTTCTTCCCCCATGTGGTCAAAACTCAAAAAAAATAAATTACATATGAATGGGGCACTCCTTTGACTAGGTAGGTAAGGTAGGTGGCCTACCTTTGAAATTTTAACCCATTTGTCTCCCATGTGGTCAATTAGCATTCAAACCTTCTAGATGGCCACCTAGGATGGTTGACCAGTCCCACATGGATGAGGTGGACCAATGGGGAAGGGGAGGGGGCCCCCTAGCTGGACCTACTACACATTTGCACAAAACCCACACAATCCAAGGGAATGACGCATTGGCTTACAAAGCCGTACAATTGCGTTTATACTTTCCCATGGATATAAAAATAAACTAAAGGACACAAATGCAAAATAAAATGTACATGCTCCGCGTTGATTCCCATCAGAGGGGTGAATTGATTGGCCAATAAAAAGTAATTGCAAACTGAAATGCTAGTAGGAATGAAAACCACAAAATAGAAGGAGATCTAGTTAAGCAAACACTCAACTTTACCGGAACAAGATCTCTCTCGCGAGTACACGTAAATAAAGGTATGAATGCTATGACGGAGATTGAGATCACTCAGCTACACGTGAGGCCCACTCGTTACAAAGCACGAAGAACAAACCACAAAGGAGGCACAGGATTTTTAGGTGGTTCGGGTACACAAACATGTCCCCTACGTCCACCCCTCACACGTGAGGATTAATGCTCCACTATGAGGTGAGCCACACACATGCTATAACAACAGCCAACACACACACGGCAGCCTATCTTGGCCACCACACACATACACACACACTCGTATCAAAGATCACGAGCACACACACATAAAAATGTGGTTCTTTAAGTTCAAAGATTACAACAAATATTCAAGATCAAATAGCAGAGATTTGAGAAGATTAGAATAGAGAAGATTTGTAGTGATTAGAGCTCCCCCTTTCTCTTCTTCGAAGGTACTTGAACTCCTTTGCTGGATGAAGACCGTTCTTGAAGGAGGATGATTGATTCTTGCACGGACACTTGTATCTTGGAGTTCTATGTAGCTTGCAGCAGAGGAACGTTTGGGGACTTGAAACTTCACTCTTCCCTTCGTATTCACGCTCAGAACGGTGTAGAAGAAGCTCTGGAGCTGCTACCTGCGACCTGCACTCACAAGGGTTAGAAAGCACACACAAATTTCAGATCTCACTGCTTGATTAGGGTTTGTGACCCAATGAGATGGTTTTATGCTTCCAGATCGGTCAAGGGACACCTTAGGGACCAGATCCATGAATGTAGGAGTGATTTGTGGCTGAGGGACCGGACTAGTTTGACAAAATGTCGTGTACGTGAAAGTCCAAAATCGCGGCTGCACAGTGGTGTCGACACTAGGTGTCGACACCAAGGCCAGGCCCAAAGCAGAAAATAGCCGGCCAAAGAAACCCACAGTTGGTGTCGACACCAGGACATGGCCTATAGCAGAAACCTGATGGCCAGAAGATGGTGTCGACACCAGGTGTCGACACCAGGACATGGCCTATAGCAGAAAACTGCTGGCCAGTAAGAAAAACCAAAACGGCAGAACAAAGAAAAACTGGTGTTGACACCAGGTGTCGACACCAAGCAAGTGTGAACCCAAAAACTCCCAAAGAACTAGAAATAAGGCCGAACAACCTCACCGGGGTTTTGCCATTTTAAGTTGGGTATCAGAAGTCCTCCTTACCTGCAAGAACACCTCAAGAAAGTTAAATTTGTATAGGCATTCATGGAACAAATCCAATCTCTGAATGATGAAATAAGCTTACCCTTGTTGCTTTTGCCATGTTCTTACCTGTGGGATGGAAAGCCATATAATCATGAACTCCAATGACCATTCAGGAGGAGTTTATGCACATGTCAGCACATATACCTGAGTGCATATGATTATTGATCCGAGCCACTTAGAAATGTGACCTAGTGAAGGTCTTACACAAAGTTGCATTGTTTTCCTCAAACCATGGGTTTACACAAACCATTGACAATTGTTCCATAAGAGTATAGCAACACACCAATAAGTTTGCCATGAAACAGCAAGTCCAAAGAGTTTGAGATTATACCGAATCCATATGACAAAGATGTCAACAGTTCAATACACGGTAACGTAGAATTTCTAATCTCAAGCCAACAAAGAATCAATACATTCCAATTTCATAACCCATGAAGTTCAAAGAGACAATCACATTGAAACAATAAGCCATTTAGCAATATCTCATTTGACATCATCAAAACTCTTGAAGCCACACATCATAAACTTGGGAGCAACAATCTCCCCCTTTTTGATGATGACAAAAGATGCTATGTGCTACTGTTCAAGAGGTGAAATTGATCAGCATGAACGTGATGAAAGGATCAAGGTACAATTCAAGTGACAATGTAACAAGTAACCAAGATAACCTTCTTAAGAAGTTGACCTGCATTGAACCACAAGCTTTCATATTTGTTGAACTGAATGGCAACAACAACAAAATGATTTCACAGCCATAAGTAGCCATTTCATTAGAAGAGTGTTGAACCAACAAACACTTGGACACCACAGCTAAGCATGCCATGCTATGAATATAACTAAACAAGACTCTAGTACTAGATGCAAAGACTCGAATGCTAACTAAATGCATGGGAAACAAGCAAGCATGCAAGCATGCAAAACACACATAATAAGCAACCTATTAGTAGCAACATAGAAATTCATATGTCTCCCCCTTTGACATCAACAAAAATAAGGGGGAACCGGGGTACAAGTAGCATAGCCGACATGCATAACAGGATTCATTCCGATCCGGAGGAGGGTGGAGTAGGTGGACGGCGAATGTAATCAACTATGGTAGTGAACTGAGCGGTTTGAGCATCCATGGCAGACTTTAAAGCATCAAGAGAGGTATTGATAGTCTGAAATTCCTGAAGATACGTGGTGTGATGAAGCTTCAATTCTGCCACATCCTGAGTAAGAATATCCACCGTCTCCTGAGGTGACCCACCTCACCACCCATAGTCTCCATCGAAAGTCGAAAACCAGATAAGTCCGTGGAGGCTGCATGAGTTCCAGAAGTGCCACCTTCTTCATGCTGAGCTTCTCCCTCTTCATCATCAGAAACATCTTCGGGATCTTTGTCTGGCACAGCTTTGAGTGTACGAACAAGGTGTCCTTGAGCATCCCAAACATAACCCATGTTCTTACAAACCAAGTTAACAGTATAAATGTTAGCTTCCCGGAGTGTTTGACAAGGCTCATCGTTGAGTGGAATATTGACCGCACGAAAGACAGCAGTTAATGCGGCTGCATAAGGGAGAGTTCTACTGCGGTGATGGGTACAACTGGTGATGTGATCAAGAATGACTGAGGGAAAATTAATGGGCTCTTCTTGCAGCAGACCATATAACAGAAACATTTGCTGATCGGCCCCCAGCCTTGGGAAGCAAGATTGTTGTAAGCATATGATGGAGAATGCGCTGAAGAGGGGGAAATGGTTAGCATTTAAGCCGCTAACAGACCGGTCCCCCATTTCTTCCCCTGTCATAATCTGATAAACCTCATGTTCGGCATGCATTGCATTCTCATAGGTGTCACCGACATCAGGTAAATCAAATGCATGTGCAAGAAATTTTCTGGAAAGAGCGATCACCTGGCCATTCACGACTGTAGTATACTTGCTTTTCCGAACAACCATATTACCATAGAATTGGAGAACAAGTGAATGGTAAATTTTTCTATGAGCAGACATGAACGTACCCAAATTTGGCTGAGCTTCAATTAACGGTAACAGTTCGGGAAGTGCTTTATGTAGATCTTGGAAACCCATAGCCCGTGGTCGAAGAACCTTGCGATCCATCATTTTAAACTGTGCAAGCGTGGGTCTTTGCTGGAGAGCATGTTGTTCATCCGTTTTAGCCCTGACTTCCTTCTTTCTGCGGGATTCGGCAACCTTTTCTTTGCCGGATGCATGCCTCTTCGGAGCCATTGGAACCAACTTCGAAAGGAGACGGGCGGAGCAAGGAATAGATCTCTCTGTTCAATGAAGGATCCCTTACCTCGGCTGGACGGATTCTCCACGAAACACCCACGCTCCAGGGGACGAAGGCCGAAGAGGGCGGCCACGGATGCTCGGCAAGGGGAGGTCGCGGGTGCCGCGGTGATGTCCGCGCGTTCTCGGGCTTGAAGGGGCTTGGGGCTTGCAAGAAAGAGGTCATGGGGATGAAAGGAGGGCGGCACGGGAGTTGGAAGGGCCTTAGGGCAAGTGTGGGAGGGGGTTCGAACTGGTTCGAATGGGGTTCGAACCCCACGGACCGGTTCGCGAGCGGGTCGTGACCGGACGATGTCGACACCTGGTGTCGACACCGGTTTTGCCAAGTTCTACCCGCCAAAAAAAAATAACACCCAGGAACCGGTGTCGACACCGTCTAGACTGCTATAAAAAGGGTGATTAGCTGTGAGTTACAAGAAGGGATTTGAATTCCAAGGAACAAGGCTTGATACCCAAATGACTTAAGAATGAATATGAGTAATTCATGTGATAAAATATTTGGGTTTGTCATTTGGGGATGTTCACATACAAGATCAATCACACACACCAAAGACTAATTCCAGCCTTTCCGGATCATGTGTCACCCATTCCTTCATGTGGTTGTGCTTTATATAACAAGGAATATGAGGACATAGAAGGCCAAGGAGTGCATTATATGGGTTTATACAATGAAACACACACCATGCACTGACATTCCACAATCAAGCAATTTTCACATAATACTCACATTAACATGATGCATATGCATGACCAAGTGAACCTACGAATGCAAATATCTTCTAGATGAGTGAAGAAAATGCAAATGCATGAGATGAGACCAGAAAATGCAAGACATACACTAACCTTCCAAACGACAAATGCCCAATTCTCTCCTAAAAGAAGTGAATTTATCTTCATTAAGAGATTTAGTGAAAATGTCCGCAACTTGGTTATTAGTATCAACAAACTGAATTATGACATCACCTTTGCTGACATGATCACGCAGGAAATGGTGCCTAACCTCAATATGCTTAGTGCGAGAATGATGCACGGGGTTTTTTGAAAGATTTATAGCAGAGGTGTTATCACAAAGGATGGATGTGTTTTTAAGTGTGATGCCAAAATCAATCAACTATTGTTGTATCCAGAGCACTTCGGCAACACAACTACCTACGGCCACGTATTCGACCTCGGCGGTTGATAATGCCACAGAGTTTTATTTCTTGGAAGCCCATGAGACCAAGCAACCTCTAAGGAACTGGCAGTACCCACTTGTGCTCTTCCGGTCTATTTTGCAACCCGCGTAATCAGCATCGGAATAACCAACCAATTCAAGACATGAACTACGCGGAAACCATAAACCAAGTTCACAAGTGCCAGCAATATATCTAAAGATGCGCTTCACGGCCGGCATATGAGATTCTTTAGGATTCGATTGAAATCTGCACATAAGCATACTGCATATTGAATGTCGAGCCTGCTGGTAGTCAGATACAACAAAGATCCTATCATGCTTTTGAAAAGGGTTTGATTGACGGCTTTACCTTTCTCATCATGGTCAAGCTTTAATGATGTGGACATGGGAGTTGGTTGTGGCTTTGTTTCAGATAGTTTGAATTTCTTGAGCAGCTCCATAGCATATTTCTTTTGGTTTATGAATAAACCATCAGTCGTCTGTGTCACCTGCAATCCCAAGAAGAAAGTTAACATTCCCATAAGACTCATTTCAAACTCACTTTGCATTAGTTTTGCAAAGTTTTCATTAAGAGATTCCTTTGTGGAGCCAAAGATGATATCATCCACATACACTTGAACATTTAGAATTTCCTTACCATTCATTTGTGTAAAAAGAGTCTGATCGACATTACCTCGCCTGAATCCATTTTGAATGAGGAATTCA
The DNA here is from genome assembly GCA_022559845.1 of Amorphophallus konjac. Classification (NCBI taxonomy): domain Eukaryota; kingdom Viridiplantae; phylum Streptophyta; class Magnoliopsida; order Alismatales; family Araceae; genus Amorphophallus; species Amorphophallus konjac. The sequence continues at coordinate 32,740,360 of CM040120.1, read as the reverse complement.
CTTAACCGTTCATACCATGCACGGGGTGCTTGTTTCAGATCATAAAGAGCTTTGTCTAGCTTGTATACATGATCTGGATGCTCGATATCCTCGAACCCCGGCGGTTGCTCCACAAACACGTCCTCCTGGATATAGCCATTTAAAAATGCACTTTTAATGTCCATTTGAACCAATTTAATGTTATTGCAGCACGCAAATGCTAAAAGAATCCTCACTGCCTCAAGTCTTGCTACTGGAGCAAATGACTCATCAAAATCAATTCCTAGCTCCTGGCTATAACCTTTGGCTACAAGCCTCGCTTTGTTCCTAGTTACCACCCCTTGATCGTTTGTTTTGTTTCGAAAGATCTATTTGGTTCCGATCACAGAGTGGTCTCTAGGACAAGGAACCACACTTTGTTCCTTTGGAACTGGTGTAGTTCTTCTTGCATAGCCATGATCCAGAAATCATCTTTTAAAGCATCTTCTACAGAGTGAGGTTCAGATTGCGAAAGTAAAGCTATGTAATCCAAATTTTTAACTTCCCTGAATGAGGAACGTGTCCTTATTCCTTCTTCCACATTGCCGATGACAGCTTCCGGTGGATGGTCTTTAGCAAAAGTCCATTGCCTTGGTAGCTGCAGTTCAATCTGATTTTGCTGATTTTCACCAGCATCTTGTTGTTCTTCACTTCCTGATGTATTAACTTTCTCTAACAACTTTCCCGTATCATCATCTTCTGATTCTCCTTCCTGCAAGATAGACTTTTCATTAGTATTCTTGGATGATGATTCATCAACTATGACATGAGGACTTTCCTCAACTACAAGAGTTCTCAAGTTATACACTCGATAGGCTCTTGAGCCAAGAGAGTATCCAAGAAATATCCCCTTGTCACTCTTGGGGTCAAAGTTAGCCAAGTCCACCTTGCCGTTGTTATGGATGTAACAAGTGGAGCCAAAAGGTTTGAAGTAAGAAATATTCAGTTTCTTACCTCGATAAAGCTCATAAGGTGTTTTCTTTAACAAAGGCCTTACCATGGCTCGGTTGATTATGTAGCACGCAGTGTTCACGGCTTCAGCTCAGAAATACCTTGGTAAATTGTTCTCATTTAGCATAGTCCTGGCCATTTCAACTAGTGTCCTGTTCTTCCTCTCAACTACCCCATTTTGCTCCGGGGTCCTTGGTGCGGAGAAGTTGTGCATATAGCCTTGAGCCATGTAGAAATTGTTGAACTCATGATTATCAAATTCCTTACCATGATCACTCCGCACGGTCTTGATGCAACATCCTTTTTCATTTTGAACCATCCTGCAAAATGCTTCAAACTCCATCAAGGTATCACTTTTGTGAGAGAGAAAATACACCCAACTGTATCTTGAAAAATCATCCACAATTACAAACCCATATAGCTTACCACCCAAGCTATGTGTTCTGCTTGGTCTGAACAGATCGATATAAATCAATTCAAGGGGCCTAGAAGTGGTTACATCACTCTTACATTTGAAGGATGTTCTTGTCTGTTTGCCCCTACTGTATGCCCCACAGATTCCTTCATCGACAAGCTTCAACTTGGGCAAACCAGCAACCAGATTTTTTTTGAACAACTTCAACATCACATTAAAACTGGCATGCCCAAGACGGCGATGCCAAAGCCATGCATCAAGATCTTTTAGCAACCAAACACAGATTGTTGTGTGAAACATCATTTAGATCAATCATATAAACATTATTGTGTCTAAACCCTATGAACTTAATTTCATGAGAGTTTCTATCTACCACAGTGCAGTGAGTAGAATCAAAAGACACATTGCAACCTTTGTCACAGAGTTGACTGATGCTCAGGAGATTGTGATGCAAGCCTTTTACAAGTAAAATATTTTCAATGACTTGAGTTTGGTTCTTACATATCTTACCTTTCTTCCACAATAAAAGCATGTAGTGACTTTGTTACCACGGTTTCTTTTCATGTTTGCATTCATAAATGAGTTATGCATATGTGTGTTAGACAAGGAAGAAAATGAGCTTCTTGAAATCCAAGGAGTCATGTGTGTTTTGGATTGAGATGGTTTTCTCTTTTCAAAGGTGTGTAGAGAACTTCCTTCATGAGGATCCACCCAAGTGTTCATAACTTGTTTCCCTTTTTCCAATGTAGCAAGAACATTTTTCAACTCATTTATCTCTAGCATCAAGGTTTCAATTTTGTGTTCAACTGTTTCCTTGGTTTGATTACATGCAATTCTTTCCGACCTTTCTTGTTCTAATTCTCTCTTCAAGTCTTCATGCATTTTGACAAAATTGGTTTGATCTTCACGCATGCATGAACTCTCTTCTTCAAACAATTCAGTTTTAGACATAAGAATTTTATTTTCCTGTTTGAGATTCTCAATTTCATATTTCAAAGCATTACAACTTTCACAAGAATTTTCAGCATGCATAAATTGCTCCATCTTCTTTTTCAGAAGTTTATTTTCAAATTTCATTTTTTTGCATTTTCCATATAATGATTCATAAGCAATCTGCCATTGTTCACAAGTAAGAGATTCGGATTTAGAATCTACCTCATTTGAGTTGTCCTCGTCTGCCATAAAGTACAGATTCTGAACAAGCTCATCTAAGTCATCCTCATTCCCATATCCTTCCTCATCCTCGTCCCTCCATGTGGCGACCATGGCTTTGGGCTTTTTGAATTTTCCTTTCTTGAATCTCTTCATCAAATCCGGCACTCACCCCGCATGTGACCAGGTTTCTTGCATTCATAGCAAATTACTTCATCCTTCTTGCTACTTTCATTTTTCTTAGGACCTTGCCTTCTTGGTCCTTTTCTAAATTGACCACCGAACTTCCTAGTATTCTTGACAAATTTTCTTGCTCTTTTGGTGATCATAGCAACAAGCTCCTCATCTTCAGTGTTGGCCGTGGAACCTTCCTCACTGTCATCAGATTCTTGTAGGTTTACCTTCAATGCCAATATTATGGCTACCTTCTTCTTTTTGTGATCCTCCTCGCTCATTTTGAAGTTAATCTCGTATGTCATCAAGGAGCCGACTAATTCATCCAAAGTCAAAGTGCTGAGATCCTTTGAATCTTCAATTATAGTGGCATGTGTGTGCCACTGTGGTGATAAAAATCTCAGTACCTTCCTTACCAGATCTCGGTTTGAATACTCCTTCCCAAGAGCCTTCAAACCATTTGTAATTTCTATCAGCCTTGCGAACATTTCAGAAATGGATTCTTCTGGCTTCATCATAAACAACTCATAATCTCGGACCAATAGATTTGCCTTGGTCTCCTTGACTTCAGAAGTTCCTTCATAGATCAAGCGTAGCTTGTCCCACATTTCCTGTGCAGAGGAACATATTGAGATTCGTGAGTATTCGTTTGGATGAATAGCACATTGAATTATATTCATGGCCTTAAAGTTTGCTGCACAATTATTGATATGTTCATCATCCCAATCATCTTCATTGTCAGGCAACTTGTAAGGACCTTTATTGATCACATTCCACACATCATACTCTTGAGCACGCAGGAAAACGTACATTCTATTTTTCCAATAAGTGTAGTTTGTGCCATCGAAAAACGGAGGCCTGTGTACCGAATGCCCTTCGGGCATCATCCCTCTGTTTGCCATGATCTAGGATCTAGCTCTTCGACCGTGAGGTCGAGTCAATCAGAGACCAGAGCTCTGATACCAATTGTTGTGTCCCGGAGGGTGGCAATCAAGAGGGGAGGGGTGAATTGATTGGCCAATAAAAATTAATTGCTAACTGAAATGCTAGTAGGAATGAAAACCACAAAATAGAAGGAGATCTAGTTAAGCAAACACTCAACCTTACCGGAACAAGATCTCTCTCGCGAGTACACGTAAATAAAGGTATGAATGCTATGACGGAGATTGAGATCACTCAGCTACACGTGAGGCCCACTCGTTACAAAGCACGAAGAACAAACCACAAAGGAGGCACAAGATTTTTAGGTGGTTCGGGTACACAAACGTGTCCCCTACGTCCACCCCTCACACGTGAGGATTAATGCTCCACTATGAGGTGAGCCACACACATGCTGTAACAACAGCCAACACACACACGGCAGCCTATCTTGGCCACCACACACACACACACACAGCTCGTATCAAAGATCACGAGCACACACACACAAAATTGTGGTTCTTTAAGTTCAAATATTACAACAGATATTCAAGCTCAAAAAGCAAAGATTTGAGAAGATTAGAATAGAGAAGATTTGCAGTGATTAGAGCTCCCCCTTTCTCTTCTTCGAAGGTACTTAAACTTCTTTGCAGGATGAAGACCGTTCTTGAAGGAGGATGATTGATTCTTGCACGGACACTTGTTGTATCTTGGATTTCTATGCAGCTTGCAGCAGAGGAACGTTTGGGGACTTGAAACTTCACTCTTCCCTTCGTATTCACGCTCAGAACGGTGTAGAAGAAGCTCTGGAGCTGCTCCCTGCGACTTGCACTCACAAGGGTTAGAAAGCACACACAAATTTCAGATCTCACTGCTTGATTAGGTTTGTGACCCAATGAGACGGTTTTATGATTCCAGATCGGTCAAGGGACACCTTAGGGACTAGATCCACGAATCTAGGAGTGATTTGTGGCTGAGGGACCGGACTGGTTTGACAAAATGGCCGTGGACGTGAAAGTCCAAAATCGTAGCTGCACAATGGTGTCGACACCAGGTGTCGACACCAAGGCCAGGCCCAAAGCAGAAAACAGCCGGCCAAAGAAACCCACAGTTGGTGTCGACACCAGGTGTCAACATCAGGACATGGCCTATAGCAGAAACCTACTGGCCAGAGGATGGTGTCGACACCAGGTGTCGACACCAGGACATGGCCTATAGCAGAAAACTACTAGCCAGTACAAAAACAAATGGGTGTCGACACCAGGTGTCGACACCAACCTCCTGACAGAAGAAAAACCAAAACGGCAGAACAAAGAAAAACTGGTGTCGACACACCAAGCAAGTGTGAACCCAAAAACGCCCAAAGAACTAGAAATAAGGCCGAACAACCTCACCGGGGTTTTGCCATTTTAAGTTGGGTATCAGAAGTCCTCCTTACCTGCAAGAACACCTCAAGAAAGTTAAATTTGTATAGGCATTCATGGAACAAATCCAATCTCTGAATGATGAAATAAGCTTACCCTTGTGGCTTTTGCCATGTTCTTACCTGTGGGATGGAAAGCCATATAATCATGAACTCCAATGACCATTCAGGAGGAGTTTATGCACATGTCAGCACATATACCTGAGTGCATATGATTATTGATCCGAGCCACTTAGAAATGTGACCTAGTGAAGGACTTACACAAAGTTGCATTGTTTTCCTCAAACCATGGGTTTACACAAACCATTGACAATTGTTCCATAAGAGTATAGCAACACACCAATAAGTTTGCCATGAAACAGCAAGTCCAAAGAGTTTGAGATTATACCGAATCCATATGACAAAGATGTCAACGGTTCAATACACGGTAATGTAGAATTTCTAATCTCAAGCCAACAAAGAATCAATACATTCCAATTTCATAACCCATGAAGTTCAAAGAGACAATCACATTGAAACAATAAGTCATTTAGCAATATCTCATTTGACATCATCAAAACTCTTGAAGCCACACATCATAAACTTGGGAGCAACACACAGCATCGTCGGCTACGGTCACATCCAAAGGGGAACAGGCCAGGGAGTGAAAAATTCTCAAAGCACTCCTTGACTCAGACAAGGTGGAAAACCTGAGAAAACACAAATCTCAGTCCACAAGTCCACCTCCAGGGGCAAGACATGACTCTCGCCAGTGCAACCTCAGATAATGGAAAGGGAGCCACATGTGGTCTCCCACTGCTCGCCAGCCACCCTATGAGGTGGGATGGGCTCAAAAGTCCTGGCCTCCCCCTGTCTCAGATGTCTAATGGGGGAGGGTCCTTTCCACTGAGCCGCCTCTCCCCAGAAAATCCACAAAGCACGCTGAGCAAGGTAGGCCCCAGACATAGGCAACAAAGCCAAAAGCATTGTCACATTAGGCTTTCCTGGCCTCTCTTCGCCATCGGCATTGGCGTCCGGCCCAATCACACCATCAATCGCCGAAGTGGCCACTTGTATGGTGAGTTCGGCGTCCAGACCATATTACTCCGGTGACGCGGGCCCTGTACACATCTGCCATAAGCCCAACATGCGAGACAAATGGAAACAGAATTCCCAAGTCGCGGATAGCGGGCTCCAACTTCAAGCACCACGCGTGTATCCAGCCACTCGGATCTCTCTAGAATCCAACTCTATAACCTCCCAGGTTCAACAGTCTTCTACAAATGTACCACCGTCGCATGAAAGATCACAATGGGAGTGTCAACCCTCACAATAAGTAACTCCCACACGCCAATAAGGTCAGGAGAAATCAAGCTTGAAAGGCGCACGGGCCGCACGCCGTCGTCTTCACCTCCGACGCACTCCCCGTGGGGGGCATTTGTTGGCACCGGCTTATTTTCTTGAATTAATTGAGGATTAAGCATCAGGAAATACTCTCTAAATAGAGCAAAACGACACATCGCCAAAGCTTCTCTACCAGTCTAGTTGAGCTCGAAAATCGAGACACTTCACCGGGTCAAGCGGCGTAACATAACAACCGGGGATCGGCCCCAAGCAAATGGCACTATGCCAGCCAGTTTCTCGACAACCGGGTCCATTTCGGGAGTCAGGATAACCTGCCGTACCTTATGGCACTCTGTGAAGATTCGGGGATCACCCTCGGACACCCTGCATACGGCATTATATCGTTGACGCTTCAACAACCGGGTTAACTCGGGACTCAGAACAGCCTGTCGCATCATACGATTCTTTGCCAAGGAGCGAGGGTCACCCCGACCACCAGACAAACTGCATCGTCATGTCGACGACCCAGTCACCGGGCCCAACCGAGGGTCCTAACCAGCTAGCCGTGACCCACGGCAACATCAATGATCGATCGGGTCCACCCCCGATCACTCAGTTTGCGGGTTTACCCGCGTTCAACACAGCTACCCGAGCCGACCGGGGGGCGCCCCGACTACAAGCCACGCCATGTTGCACCCAGCAACGAGGCCGGGGTCTACCCTCGAGTCGCCTCCCTCCAGCCCTCTGAAGTCAAAGGAAGACCCGGCTGGGCCAACCACAAGCTTCAGGAGCTCCCAGCGCCCTCATACAGCCCACACACACGTGTCAGGAATTCCCTCGAGCACCTGGTGGGCGCGCATGCTCCAGCCACTCTACAGCATGTCCGAGCCGAATTCAGGACTGTTAGTAACCCACCGCGTCATGCACCACCATCGTGCGGCCTCGCACGCGAATCGACCTATTTATAACCAGTCAACCCTTAGTCAAACCCCAGTCAACCCCCAGGCAAACCCTCAGTCAAACCCTCAATCAACCCCCAGTCAAACCCCCGGTCAACCCCCAGTCAAACCCTAGTCAAACCCCAGTCAACCAAGAGTCAAACACCAATCAAACTCTCAGTCAACCCCAGACAAACCCTCAGTCAAACCCTCAGCCAAACCCCAGTCAAACCCGCAGTCAAACCCGCAGTAAACCCTCGGTCAAACCCGCCTAAACCCCCCTAGGGGGGTTTAAGTGGACTAGCTGGGGGTAGGGGGGTTTAGGCGGACAAGCCTGGACCCCCATGGTGGTCCGCCTAAACCCCCCATGGGGGGGGGGGGTTACACGGACCAGCTCACCCCCCATGGCTGGTCCGCGTAAACCCCCATTCAATTAAAAAAAATGTTTTTTCAAAAAAAAACCCAAACCACTCCCCAAAACCCCCCATGGGGGGGGGGGGGTTTACGCGGACCAGCTCACCCCCCTGGCTGGTCCGCGTAAACCCCCATTCAATTAAAAAAAATTGTTTTTTTTCAAAAAAGAAAAACCCAAACCACTCCGCCTAAACCCCCCCTGGGGTGGGGTTTAGGCGGACCATCCTGGGCCCCCAGGCTGGTCCGCCTAAACCCCCTGGGGGAGGGGGTTTAGGTGGACCAGCCCAGGCCCCCTGGTTGGTCCGCGTAAACCCCTTCCCCCTCTCTCTCTCAACCCGTGTAACCCAGGCGCTATTCACTTGGGTTTACGCGGACCAACTCACCCCCCTTAGCTGGTCCGCGTAAACCTCCTGTAACCCTTCACCTTCCACTATAAAAGCCCCCCTTTGGGAGCCCAAATGCATGGATGAAGCACCAAATGAATCAAGCACCTAAGGAGTTCAGCCCCGGACTACAAGGGCGCGCTAAGGAGAATTGTGTGTGTTTGCTAGGCTCACGCCGAGGGCATGCCGCATATGCATCCCTCATACGGCGTCTAGCCCAACACCCATCTCCGGGAGATTTGTGTGTGTGTTTGCTAGGCTCACGCCGAGGGCATGCCGCATATGCATCCCTCATACGGCGTCTAGCCCAAAAAACCCGTCTCTGAGATATTTGTGTGTGTGTTTGCTAGGCTCACGCCAAGGGCAAGTCGCATGAGCATCCCTCATACGGCGTCTAGCCCAAACACTCACCTCTGACCCCCTATTGTGATATGTCATCTCGATAATCCTGCATGACCCCAACTTTTACTTGGTATAAGCACTCTGCCCGGGTCCTATCTCGATACTCGTGCACGACCCTGATGTCGCTTCGTAAGAGCGCCATGCACAGTCCCTGCCTCAATGATCATGAACCATCAAACATCGCTCGATCGAGGCACCCTGCTCGATCTCCACCTCGACATTCACGCACAACGCAGACGTGGCTTGATGAGAGCATCCTGCCCAGTCTCTGTCCCAATGGTTACACACCATCAGACATGGCTCGACCGAGGCACCCAGCCGGGTCCTCTGCCTCGAAAAGCATGCCCTCAGCACTGTTACTTGGACAATGGGCATACTTCACAAGTCACGACGCAAGATGAAGTGTCAGGCCCCTACCTCCGCAAATGGGCCCCGAGCATGACCACCGAGGTCTCACGGTGCCCAGCTCTCTCAGTCACAACGGTGCCCCCGACACCCAACTATCAATAACGCAGTCACAACGGTGCCCCCAGTACCCGTCTGTCAATTACTCAGTCACAACGGTGCCCCTGGCACCCGTCTGTCAACAACTCCAGTCACAACGGTGCCCCGGGCACCCGATCCCCCAACAACTCCAGTCACAACGGTGCCCCCGACACCCGACTGCCAGCAACTCCAGTCACAACGGTGCCCCCCTGGCACCCGACTACCAGCTACTCCAGTCACATTGGGGCCCGCGACACCCAATCATTCAACAACTCCAGTTACAACGGTGACCCCGGCACCCGACTGCCAACAACTCCAGTCACAACGGTGTCCCTGGCACCCGACTGCCAGCTACTCCAGTCACATCGGGGCCCGCGACACCCGACCGCCCAACTGCTCCAGCACAACGGTGCCTAAGGCACCCCTACTGTCTCGACCTCAACACTGTCTCATGACGGGAAGACGTTGTGACGCCCCTCGGGCGGCATCCTGCTGAGTCACAGGTCCTCTGACGGACACCACGTACAAATGCGAAAATACCCACACAATAACGCAATGACCCGGGGACCGTCATGAATGATGGAATTGTCCCGTGACTTGCAAACAATCGTAATCGGGCTCTCATGCCCCCATATAAATGCCTTTCATGGCATATAAGTCATGTAATCCAGTCAGGGAGCGGATCCCCCTCCTCGCCGGAACCAGTCTCTCTGCCCCCAGTTATCACTGTTGTATTGTTGTTGCCATGTCGCTGTTACACGGACTAAGCCCTCCCGACGTCGTGGCTCCCAGGGTCCCTGACTCTTTCTTCGGCAGTAGAAACAAAGGTGTTCGGATTCAATCCGATGTAAAATAAACACTAGTTACTTGCGACCGGTGGGGAAAGACGTCCAGTACATGAATCCCCATAATCGCCTGCGCACTCGCACCCGTGGAGCCCCTTCTATCCACGTGTCGCCCGATCTCTCGAGCCATGTGCCGCGTCCTGGCGACGCTTCCCCGGTCAATCCTCGGTTGCATAGGTGATTGTCGAGAAATCGACTGGCACGCCCGCATTACACCCATCCATCCCTGTCCCAGTCTCTCAGAATGATGAACCATACGCCACCCCTTCCAGTGGGTTCCTATCGTTCTCTCTGCCTTCTTCTCAATACCCCCGGAATCCCCGCGTGCCCAGTCAACCTATCTCGACCTTCCGTAAAAGGTGAGTCTACACCCCCGCCGCGAGGATAAAACGACAGGTGACTCCCCGCGGTCGCAAACAAATGGTAACCAGTGTAGTGTAATCCATAAGTCATAATACCTTTTAAGTTTCTAAGTACTCTTTCTAAGGCATTGCAATGACTCTCATTAGGGTGTATGGTATATCTGCTAAGCCTATTAACTGCATAGGTAATATCTGGCCTACTATAGTTTGTTAGGAATCCAAATGATCCTATGATTTGTGCGTATTCAGTTTGTAGCACTGGATCTCTAAGTTTTTCTTAAGGAGAACATTAGAGTCATAGGGGGTGAAAGTTAGTTGACAATCTATGTAATATAACTTCCTAAGGATTTTCTCTATATAGTGAGATTGTGATAAGGTTATTCCACTCGAATTTATTATGACCCTGGTATTTAATATTAGGTCAGCTTCACCTAAATCCTTCATGTCGAAGTTGTGAGACATAAAGTCTTTTACTTTTAGAACTTGAATATTGGATCAAAAAATTACAAGGTCATCTACATACAGGCACACGATGACAATATAATCTCCAATCATTTGATGGTAAACACATGCATTTGTTTGGTTAATTTTAAAATCATAAGAAAGAATGGTTTGATCAAATTTTTCATGTCACTGTTTAGGTGCTTGTTTTAGATCATAAAGTGGTCTAATTAATTTACATACTTTCTTTTCCTAACCAGGAGCAATAAAGCCCTCAGGTTGAACCATATAAATTTCTTCTTCTAATTCACTATTTAAGAAAGTAATTTTTACATCTATTTGGTATATTACTACTTTGTGTATGATGCTAAGACAATTAAGAATCTAATTATAGTAATCCTCATCACAGAAGAGTATATATCAAAATAATCTACATTGGCTTTTTGTGTAAACCTTTTAGCTACCAGTCGGGCTTTATATTTATCTACAGTTCCATCTGATTTTAATTTTCTTTTAAATATCTATTTACATCCAATAGGTTTACATATGGGAGATAAGTCAGTCAATACCCATGTGTTGTTTTAGATTATTGAATCAATTGCATTACCTATGGCTTCCTTCCAGAAGGGTGAATCAATAGAGTTTATGGCCTCAGAATATGTGGTTAGAGAATCTTCTATTAGTAATGCATAAAAGTCTTCAAAGACTATTTATGTTCTTGCTCTTTTACTTCTTCTAGGTTCGGTAGGAATTTTCTCTTCTTCTATAGGGCCAGTGTGATTCAAGCTAGAGGTAGGTTCATTATTTCCTATATTGGTTCCAATTCCAATTTTAAAGGAAAATATATTTTATAATAAACAGTATCTCTAGCCTCAATTATGGTGTTATTAGAAATGTCACTTATTTCAAAATTAATTACTAAAAATTAGTTCATGTTACTTAAAATTTTATTTGCATTATTGCTTGTCGTGTACCTTATGAAGACAGTGTCTATTATTTTAGGTCTAATTTTCTTCCTTTTATTTTCAGGTACTTTTACTTTTGCGAAACACCCTCACACTTTTAGAAATTTTAAGTTAGGTCTTCTCATTTTCTAAATTTTATAAGATGTAGAGTCGTTTTATTTAAAAAAAATTATGTTAAGAATATAGAAGGTAGTTAAGAGGGCCTCCCCCCACAAATTCTCGAGTGCACTTGAACTAATTAGCATTGAGTTAACCATGTCCATTAATGTTCTATTTTTCCTTTCAACTACACCGTTGGATTGAGGATAGTAGGGAGCAGTTACTTCAAAGATTATTCCATATTCTTGATAGAATTGAGTGAGTGAGAGAGAGATGTACTCTCCTCCTCTATCAGACTTAAGTATTTTGATTTTATTTTCTTATTAGTTTTATGCTTTAGTCTTATAGATTTGAAATTTGGTTAATACTTCATCTTTTGTTTTAATTAGATAGAGGTGGCAGTATTTTGATAAGTCATCAACAAAGGTCACAAAATATTTGTTGTCACCTCTAGATAATAGTCCAGAGTCACATACATTACTATATATTAACTCTAGGATATCATAGTCTATATCCACTATTTTAAATGATTGTTTGGATAATTTTACTTCAATACAGATTTCACATTTTTCATGATGTTTGATATTCATTTTAGAAATTAAGTTTAAATACATTAATCTTTTACTTGAGTTATAATTAACATGGCTCAATCTTGAATGCCACGTAGAAGATGATTCTACATTCAACACCACTGATTGTTCATTGAAAGAAGATGTTCATACATTCAATTTGAAAAAGCTGTCACACATAAATCCTTTGTCAAAAAATATCCCTTTAGTTATTACAACTTTATTTGACTCAAACATTAATTTTTATCCTTGTTGCACTAGAAGGGACCCACTAATGAGGTTCGCCTGATGTCAGGAACATGGTGAATGCCGTGAAGGGTCAATATTTTACCTGAAGTCAACTTCAAATCTAATCTCCCAATCCCTAGCACATGCGTCTTTACATTGTTCCCCATCATCACAGCGCCGGCACCTGAGTCATGATAAGTGGAAAACCAATAACAATCAACACATACATGAATGTTAGTTCCGGTGTCAATCCACCAATCAATAGGTAAATGGGTCAAGTTCACTTCAAGCTTTAAGAGAACTGACCTAAGTGTGAGCTCAGATGCTCCAGCATCTACAGTCACTATGTTGACTTAAGGGCCAGTTGGAGGACGATCATTTTTTTCATCTTTCGGGATGACTTCTTCTGGAAATAGCATTGATATGCTAGATGGTTCATCTACCCACACACATAGCAGCAACACTCCCCATTGTTCTCATTTAGCTTCTTATTTTGAGGATTTCGATTTTGAGGGTTTTTGTTATAGAATGGGCTGTTATTTTTCTTAAAAGGGTTATGCTTTGGAGAAAAGGGTTTCTTATGGGTTTTAAATGATTTGTTTTCAACCATGTTAGATTTTGGTTTATAGTTATGAGTGGAGGTCTCTCTAAGTCTGTGTTGTTCTTCAACTCTAATTGCACCAAACGCTTGGGATAAAGTGAGATTATCTTGAGTGTGACTAAGTGTTTTGATAAAATCAGACCGAAAAGGGGGTAACTTGTCCAACAGACAGGCTACTTAGAATGAGTCATCTAATTATGATCCTATGACTCTTAGTTCGTGGACAATGCCCTCAAATTGGTGTATTTAGTCATTCATTAGTTTGTTATCCACAAACTTAAATTTGTTAAAATCTGAGGACTTGAACCACTTGATGCCAGTATCATCAAGCTCATATTTGGCCTCTAAGACATCCCACAATTCACTAGCACTCTTGGAGTTGTAATAAAGGTCATAGAGGTTGTTGGATAGTGCACCTAAGATTCTGTGAAGGCAATGATAATCTACTTCTTTGAGGTTTGTGGCGGTGGAAGGCTTAGAATCAACATAAGCACGGGAAGAACGAGTTTGAACTTGTCTAGTGATGTTTTGGGAGGATCCTGAGTCACGACTCTCCGTGACACTCTCGCTATTGGCTGAAAATAACCCGAGAGTGGTAAACCAAAATTTCATTTGGTTTTGCCACCTCCTAAAATTTACTCCATCATATTTTTCAAGTTTGGCACTTAAGGTTTCCTTAGTGATTAAATTTTGTCATTTGAGAATTATGTGGGGCAAACACAATCTGTAAATAAAGTATTTTAGGTTTTTGTCAACATACTTGAATTTAATAAATAGTCAATTCTCACAAAGTAACTAATAAGTCACATCTTAATAATGGTCAACACAGCTTAATAACAACAAGGAATAATAAAAATATTTTCCCCTTTTTCAGTGGGTAGTAATTTTTTGGATTTTTGTTTTCAACAAATAGATTTAATGAGATTATGTAAACTATTGGAAAATTTCATTTTACAGAATTTTATTTTCAGAAATAGAACTCAATATTTTTCTGTAAACAAAAATGATTTTTTCTAAATTTATTTTCTGAAAACATAATTTAGCTACTTAAGCATGATCAATATTAAGATTTTTTATTTTTTCAAAACAGAAATAAGTTTTTTAAATAGTAAGCAATTCAGTAATTTCTACCAGGCCAGTATACTTTATTTTTCTATAAATAATAGTAAATTTTTAGAAATTAATTTACTGTCAACAAAAATTATTTCATGCAGAAATGATTTTCAAGATTGTAATTTTTGAAATACAGAAATAACTATATTATGTAAATAAAATTTAGAAATTTATTTTCTATAAAGAAAAATTATTTGAAACAGAAATAATTAAATTTCTATAAACAGAAATAAATATTAATCATAAATCATATTATAGGAATAAAAAATAACATAAACACAATATATAATTATTTTACTTTATCTAAACATATCTGAAAAATCACGTCTGTGTAGGCAGACTCTAATTCACGCTACAAAAGTGAATCGTGCCCTCTGGGTAAGATGATTTTAATTTTTTTTTGAATTAGTCAGAGTTATAGTCGCTATTTAAGAATTGGCACCTTCTCAGAGAGTCGGTAATTTTTTATTAAATAAAATTAGCGTCAATATAGGTGACGCTATTTATTTTTTAAAAAGAACTACTTTTAATTGGCGTTGGCACTATTTCATTACATTTACTGTTCTGCTAATCAGCTAAACCAAGGTTTAGTTATGTTTATTGTTAAGTTAAACCAAGGTTAGTTATGTTTAATGTTAAACAATTTTAGTTATGTGGTTACTATTTTCTAACCAGTAAACTAATATTTAGTTTTGTTGTTTAGTTTATTTTGTTTTAAACACGTATGTGCGTTTTAGGTTTGTTGTTTAGTTTTTTTATTTTAAACACGCACGTGTTAGTTTAAGCACGTTGGGTAATAGTAAACAAAGTCACTTTAAAAATCATGTCTATTGTTTAATTTTTATTAAAACACGTCTATGTAGCAAACGACTTAAAATTGGCGTCTATGTATAATACGCTATTTATAATTAACCTTTTAATATTATTTTATTAATAAAGATATAATGTCTGTGGTCAATACGTTCTTTCAAAAAAATAATATTTTATTCAAATTGAAACGTGTCCTTGATGGACGTGAATTAAGAAATTGCATCTGTACGAACGGACGTTGTTTGGAATATTTCAGATAATAGCGTACATTCGGACAACCGCTATTTAAATAGTATCCAGTGCCCAAGCTATTTCAAAAATAATAATTTTTTACTTTAAATCAATTTCCAGCAATATAATTTAAATAGATTTCTTAGAATGATAGAACTATATTGCTGAAATCAACAAAAACAACAACAAACAATTAGAAATAAATAAGTTTATAAAAGGTATGTTGAGTCAAAGTGCGTAGCCGTTCGAACTAAGAGATTTATTACCACCCAAAGTGCGGGTCTCGCGGCAACGGTCTCTTAGAGATACGATGACTCTCGAGTAGGAGATCCCTTCCCTTCCGTCAGCACGTCTTCGGAGAGAACTTTACGAATCTCAGTCTAACTTTCAAGAACTCAGCACAACAAATGAAGAGGAAGAAGAATGAAGAAAAAGGCAGGGACTGCGTGAGAGAAACAACATCTCTCTTACGGTTTAACACCCTTTCTGTAGCAACCAACAGGAACCCGAAATGATTACCTATGCTGATCTATTTAAAGGATTTTAAGGATGCATCCGAGGGAGGGGCATCCGTGAATAACGCTCCTCAAACAGCTCTTTCCCCATTTGTCAACATAAGAATGGCAAATTCAACAAGCGGTGCAATAGTCAATGTTCGATATCTACTCTCACAAAAGCCACCTTCATACACAGTAATCAATAGTGAATAACAATAGGGGCAGTGGATGTTTTCAAATCACGTTCGAAAAAGTTTGAAAAAGTTTTAAAAAAGTAAAGTCTAAGGCGCTCTTTGATATTCGGGCGGGACAAGTTGTTCGACCCTGTAGGGTCGAACAAGCCGAATAAGTGTATTGTATGTGAGGGGGAGAGTGTGAGCCCACTGCACCCTCCACCAACAGCCACCCGACAGTCCGCTTATCAAACATGCCTAATAGTATCGTCTATCGATTCGTCTATTGTGAAATCTTTAGACGAAGATCGTTATTCGCTCACATTTTCTAGATTAGATGAAGTATCGTCTATCACATCTTCTGTCATTTTCCTCTTAAACAGAGTTTCATCTATCATCTCTTACATCATCTATCCTTTCTATCTTGGACAATGCATCATCTAATGATTCTAATGTTCCGTCTAACTAGAGACTTTGATGAAGTATACATCGTCTATTGCTAGTTTACCTTCTTAGATGGAATATCGTCTCTCCGCTCTCACTTGAACGATGTATCGTCTATCCTTCCGTCTATCTTGCATCGTTAGACAATATATCGTCTAACCTTCCGTCT
The DNA here is from genome assembly GCA_022559845.1 of Amorphophallus konjac. Lineage (NCBI taxonomy): Eukaryota > Viridiplantae > Streptophyta > Magnoliopsida > Alismatales > Araceae > Amorphophallus > Amorphophallus konjac. Next base: position 32,723,816 of record CM040120.1, on the reverse strand, counting down.
ATCTTAAAGGCTTAGATAAAGTGTTGTCTAAGTCCTTTATGAGGATTTCAACTTAGACGAAGATCATTTAACCTAATCGTCTAACACTTAGTCTTCTGGCTATTTAGATGATATCTGTCTTAATCTTGCTATGATATTCAAGATATTAAATCAATCCCTTATTTTTTGCCGAAGTGTATGAGAGACATGAGATAAGTTAAACATGTAAATATATTTAGTCATATTTTCATGAAAAAATTGAGATATGTTATTTTGTCGTACTATTTATTTTGTCATAAATCTAAAATATTTAATTTATGGGAAAGGCATTTTCCCAACATAACATACCAAAATAATAATAATCATCATTTTCTAAAACACTTTTTTTTAAATGAATGATGACTTGTACCACCAATTTTATTAAAAAATAAATCAAAGAGGTACAACAGTAAAAGTGGAGGGGAGGTTCCTCACACTCATCTTACATAGACCTAAATTAAATAATCAAAGTCTTACAAAGTGCACCACCTCTCTCCATTTATCCACAAGGATTTACAAAATAAACCTGCCCCAATTATATAAATAAGATAAAATATTTGTTTAGTATTTTCTATGTAAATTAATACTACTTCCCTTAAAGATGTCATTGTTCTCCCTCCATACAGTACTCCAGCATACAATGTGTGGTAGGAGCATGAACTGAAGTTGATTGAAATCCATCCTATGGTGCTTTGCCCCACCCCCATCTTTTGTCGGATATTTTTGAAGAAACTCTCACATTCCATCACATGAACAGAAGTTGATTGAAATGTGTAGCAGTTGACCCATAATTCTCCACACCTCTTTACTTACAGAGCAAAATTACAGATGCTCAACATCTTTAGTTGCAATGCTGCAGAAGGAACAAATATTATCACAATCATGACACCATTTCTTGCGACAGGCCTTTGTGACAAGCCTTTCATGAAACACCAACCATGTATAGACGTCCTCACCTTTAAGAGGGGACTCAAATCTTTCACACTACGGCAAATCTAGCATAATTTTTGTGCTTATTCCTTCCAATAGTTTGCAGCACGATTTAACAGAGAAGATCCCATTATCTCTTGCCCAAATTAGCTGGTCCTGCTCAGTAATATCCCATTTTCCTAAGCACTCGTATGTCCAAAAACTTGGGTGTGTTTTTTTTGTTTTTTTTCCAAAGACAGTTATCTTCAAATTTTGCACCTTTCTTCTGTCCTACACAGATCTCAACATCCTAACTAGACATGGATGATCCTATGGAAAACGGTGAACAAAACTCCAAGCGCACAACAGAATCAACATGATCGGCATATATTCTTGTATATGTCAAATCTGATCATCATCACCTAATTAGCTATTGAAGAAAAAAATGACCTCATGTAGTATGTTGTGTGTGTAAGAGCATATGTTTGTCATGAAAACTGAAAACTTGACAGCCAAAATGCTTACATTACCGAAGAAATGCAAGTGAAATAATGATAAGGAACCTCTATGAACTATTTTCATTTTCTACAACTTCATATTTAACATGCTACAAATGTTCTGCAGCACATTACCTTCGAGTGATTTTAACATTTACACTAGCCGCACTGTGAGTAGCATCTTGTGATGGCAATGGCCATGTGATGGGTTGTGCAGATGTGAGGAATTCCTTAAAGGAGAAGTGAGGGCAGCCAATTATGCACGCATATATAATTAGATCTTCTATTATATTTCGTGGGCCATTGCCAAACATGATTGAAAAGAGCTTGAATGAAAACCTCTGTTCACAAATTTTGAGCTTGACAAATTTTGAGCCACTATTGTCCATACTTACTGAACATTCATTACCTTCTCTACACCTTTTCTTAGGATGAGTGTGTGGTTCAATTGATGTCCAAACGTTGGGTTGGAGAGAGAAACTTTGGTCTAACATTGCTCAGCACCTTCTGTGGATAGTTTTGAATGCTTAATCTTGTCAGAATAATTAGAAAACCATTCATTTCTCTGACGGCCTGAAATCAAATTTTGCCTATCCAGTAATTACTCCCACTTCATCATGAAAATGGGGCAGATTGTAGCTAGTTTAGAGTTCATAATTAGAGGGACCAACATAAATACATATATGAACCCATTTCAAAGTCATTCAAGTTTGCTCTAATGGTGTGATAAATAAAAAATGGTGCTGCATTAATCTGTGGGGAACATTCCCCATCCTTTCTCTCGGAGTTCCTTGTTTGGGCGCCCAATGTATCGTCTTGAAGGTAATGTATGGACATCCAGGGGAAGGGATAGGGATCCTCTAGAACTATTTATATACCTGGTCACTTAATTAGATGTCCCTTTCTCCTAATTGTGACACATTAAAATGAGGTAGAGCCGGCTTAATTTGTCTTTACATTTTGTCGGAGGATCAGATTAGTTTGGCATGACCCATTGTGGAGGAAGGATCATATATTAGTTTTGCCAGGGAAAGGAGAGCTCACAGGAAACCACCCACTCTCAAGAGAAGAATAGCAGATCGTGGGAACAAAACATTAACATATATCATACTATGAATCAATGTTTAAAAAGGTAGCGTCTCAAGGCACTAAGGTTTTAAGTCTCAAGATGAGACACTAGAAAAATATCTTGAGACATGCGTCTCATGTCTTTTACTTGAGACTTACGCCTTTTTTTTAAGGTGGTATATCTCACCACCTTCACCACCTTAAGACATTTACTAATTGAGACTTATGCATCACTTGAGAATGTGATGTAACGAGGTGTTGTAGGGTGGACCCAAGATTTATGTTTCTTTTGTTGTCCTTAAAACATAATTCAGTACTTTTTTTCTTAGTAGGTATTTTTTTTTTAACGGGGAGGCGATAACCGGTTCAAACATGGGCCCTCCCCATATGGGGAAGAGTGGAGAACCAACTATACTAGATAACTAATTTATAATTTAGTATTTTTGAAATAACATGAATCTATCGTTGAGTTGATATAGCATTAACACATAAAAATTAATATTATTTTTAACTTTTTTTATGGTTCTAAGATTATTACACTAGACAGCTGATTTATTATTTAGTACTTTTGAAATAGCATGAATCTATCGTTAAGTTGATATAGCATTAACAGATGAAAACTAATATTATTTTTAACTTTTTTTATGATTTTAAGATTATTTTCTTAGTCTATTAAGACTTATACCTCGTTATGTCTTAAGACTTACGCCTTATGAGACTTATAGAACGTGTCTCACAACCGTCTCAAGAGCTTTTAAACTATGCTCTGAAGACCCTACCCAAGAATAGTCTTCTCTATGCAAACTACAACATCATATGTCTATGAGAGCCCCTTGGCATTATCACTAAAAATAGGCAAAAGAACATTTAAAGTTCCCCCCTGCTGATGGCTGATGAGCTTTCAGTACTGTCATTGCATGGTGCACTTTCCCCTTTTGATCTCATGCCAGTCCTGGGATTCCTCGATCAATGTTCAGGGCCAAATCTACCGCCAATTTATGATCCTGTTCCCGTCTTTGAATATGAGGATGCTTGTAGTGAGAGACCTGACCCAGCTGCAAATTAAAGGCATGTGCCCTGTGACTTGTGGCATTGGGCTTTGTACACCTACCCTAATAATGAGGCCTTGAGAGGGTTATGTGTACGTGCAAATGCAGGACATCTCATGATATATATATATATATAGGAACCTAGACCCCTACAATTGCATGTATACCCTTCGCTTCTATTGGCAAAATCATGAGAGTGGTAACGAAATTCGACGTGACTCTGACCAATCAGAAAGGTAAGAGTCAGCCACCAAGGTCATCTAATCCACCATCCTCATCTAGCAGGTGTATGCAGTCCAACAGGATTCATGTATATGCCCTCCCAATAAATACTTGAGGGAGATGGAGGGGGATATATGGGGATTTAGAAGAAGTATTCTTAGTAGTCCAAGCTGATCTGTTTAGCATAGCTAGCAAATATTCCCTTGAAAAACATCTGGTGAGGTCCTGGGGATCCTCTGAAGTGACTGCTACGTACCATGGGCGTACAACAACCCAAAAAAATTTCAAAAACTACTGGGGGGGGGGGGGGTCTGCCTTGGCTCACCATGGCAATGGCCAAGAGCTGATTGGGAGGGAGGGGGTTTGCCACTCTATGCACACCAATAAATATTGAGGCCGCCAGTTAGATACCTGACATATATACCTACCGCTTAGAACAATATTGAGGGGGAAGGGAACAAGGGGGAGGGAGGAGGGGTGATAGCTTTGGGCACGTGATAGCCCCCCGAGACGTCCATATTTTCTATCACCTTTCTCAATCATATGTGCTGCTAGAGGCTGTTGAATGCTCTCTCTCTCTCTCTCTCTCTCTCTCTCTCTCTCGTGTTCCCTTAAAAAGCTGGAAGACACCACAAAGAGAAGGACAATGGCCATGATGCCAACAGCAACAATACAAGAAGTAAAAACATAACTATTTGCAGGGATAGACAGAGGAAGAGGTTGCTCTCTCTCTCTCTCTCTCTCTCTCTCTCCCTCTCTGTGCATGCAACAGCTCGACTAGCTGTTGCAAAGGGACAGGTGGAAGGGCAACAGGGTGGCACAGATGGTTTTCCAAAGGTAGTGAAAGCTTCTAACTTGGTTACAGCGAGGGGTGTAATTAATTTAAGGATGGTACTGTAGGAGTTGAGGAAGCATGCAAAAGGCCAAGGGAGAGGGGAGGATTAGTTTTTTTTTATATAAGTGTTTGGATGGGGAGAGAGATGATTTAGTTGGTCTGGAGAGGGGAGCAAGAATATGTTCAAGGGGCATAAACAAGTGATGGCGAGTCCGGTCAAGATCTAACAACCGCATCCTTCACTGCCTCTGTCATATGTTTTGCTTAATTGTCTGCTGTGCCATGGCTGACCCGGCAGCCCACCGCCCCCGCTTCCCCTCCGTTAAGCATCTTAAGGAGGGAGTTACCTCTCTCTCTCTCTCCCCCATGTATGTATCTATCTATATCTCATTATTTGTCCAGTATTTGAATCATTGAAGGGTACACGCGTAGATCCTCATGAATCGTGGAATTCTGTTAAATAGTATGCGTTTGGCAGCAAGAAATCAAAGGAAAAAGAACAAGAATTATGAGAAGATGCCAAGATGGTTGGTAGCTCTCTCTCTCTCTCTCATTGTTTCCCCAGTATTTGAAACACTGAAGAGTACATGTGTAAATCATCATGGACCATGGAATTCTGATGAGTAGTATGAGTTTGATTGGCATCAAGATATTAAAAGGAAAAGAAGAAATTTATGAGAAGGAACCAAGATGGTCTCTCTCTCTCTCTCTATGTGCTCCTTCACCCAGTTTTTATTTGAATCCTAGAAGAGCTAGCACATGTGTAAATCCTCATAAACCATGGAATTTCTGATAAATAGTACTAGAAGCTAGGCATCAAGAAATTAATGTGAGGGGAAGGAAAAGGAACAGTACTGCATGTGAGAGAGGAGGCCAAAGATGGTTGGTTGGCTGCTCATGATCCCCAACTCGACAGGATTTTTCTAGCACTTCAACAGAAGCAAGTGTCAGGTGATCATTGGGAGGAAGCATTTAACTAAAAAGGGAGAATGGGTTGTAGGCCACTCATTCAGACCCCCCATCCTCTCATATATGTTTTATTTCCCCTTTCTTAATTTTAAGTCTGGGTGTGGGGTTAGGATGTGTGTCCGTTCAATGAACATAAACTGAATTTGGATTTGGAGGCGCCTGTGAAGGTTTGCAGAGAGGATCAGCATCGGGGGGGGGGGGGGTGGCAGGAGAGAGGTGGGCTGTTTTAATGATTAGAAGAAGAAGGGCTAGCTAGGATTGGCAGTAGATTTCTTTTCCCCCTTGGATTTGGGCTGCTTGTGGTATGATTTCGCTTTCTGCTTCTTTTCTACTGGCTGGTTGGCTGGCTGCCTCGGAGCTGAGGGTTTTTCACTTGCAAAGCTTGGATGCATGGCATATAATTATTAGTTACTGCTAGACCCCCTTGGGGCCTTTAGGTTTTGCCTTGGGAAGCACCCATTGTGGCTGATGGAATTGTTAGAAAATATGAGAGAGAGAGAGAGAGAGAGAGAGAGAGAGAGAGAGAGGCACTCCGTTGGTAGTTTCGGTGCAGGCTGTGGGCACTTGGAGATACCAGGGAGGAGGATCAAATCAGAGTGCAAAGGAGTGGCGTCCATGGGGCGCGAGGGTTGGTCTCACTCTCACACGTTAGGAGAGCATGTCAGTGTCCACTGAGCCACAGGCTCCACCATTGCAACAATCTCAGCATGTTTTTAAACCAAATGTGGTAATTACTTACAATAAATGGCAATTTGGTTTGATAGTAGAGTACCGTAAAATATGGTTCATGTATCTTGTGTGTCATTTAAGTAAAATATTTTAGGAACTTTTACAATTATACCCCTATAAAACATCATATTTACACATATTTCTTATTTTTTTACGTATTCACGTATATATCCTTCATTTATATGGTATTGTTACGGATATACTCTCGCCGTACCCCCGATTTATTTAACTAAAGTAAAGTGTTAGTGAAGAGGGAGAATAATTAACCTACTACAAATTAGCTCTCTCTCTCTCTCTCTCTCTCTCCCCCCTTGGTGTCGACGATAGATCACACGTGATGCCACCTCTAGCACCTTCTCTCGCACCCTGCTCACCTCGCTGGCAGGGAACCCCAGCAACACGTTCGCAATGTTGAGCCCCACCCCCCTACCACCACGTCTGGGGGGAGGGTTTGCTCACCAAAGGGGAAGAGGGGGGACCCAGAGGGGGACCTGATCACGGTCTGTGCACCGAAGAGGTGGGGGTGGGGGGTTTGCTAGCCAGGGAAGGAGAGGGGGTCCAGGAGGAGTGGGAGGGGGCCCTGCTCACGATCTGCTCGCCAGAGGGGTGGGGGTGGGGGGTTTGCTCACCGAGGAGGGAGAGGGGGGTACGCAGGGAGAGAGGTCTGCTCACTAGAGAGGGAGAGGGTGGGATGGAGGGGTGGGAGAGGGGAGGTCTACTCGTCGGAGGGGGAGAGGGGGGCCAAGAGGAGTTGAGAGTGGGCATAGTCTGGTCTCCGAAGGGGGGGAGAGGGGTAGGGAGGGGTGGGGAGAGGGGGTTTACTCGTCGGAGGGGGAGAGGGGGGCCAAGAGGTGTTGGGGGTGGGCAAAGTCTACTCGCCGGAGGGGGAGAGGGGGGTAGGGAGGGTTGAGGGGGTGGAGGGGGTTGCTTGACAGAGGAAGAGAGGGAATGGAGGTGGGGGTGGGGAGAGCTATGAGCACCGGGCGGGTCCCTTCTCGGCCTCCCTCAACCGGTTGCTCGCCGCCCCAAGGTTAGAGCTCTCTCTCTCTCTCCCCCTCTCCCTCTCTCTCCCTCTCTCTCTCTCTCTTGAGAATACGAGGGTATAACAATTTCCGTAGCATATTCCTTAGAACATTCATCTTCCACTGACGACCCGAAACTAGAGAGGTATAACCGCAATATTAACACTAAATAAACGAAGAGTATATATGTGAATATATAAAAAGTAGGGATATATATATATATATATGCAAATTAATACAGACTTTTACAAGATTATAATCATAAAAATCCCAATATCGTGTCAAAACAAACAGCCCTTTACATTGGCGCCTAATGAGAAGGTTCCATCGGAAATAACATGAGAAACTCCAATGCTGGTCCTAATGAGCTCTTAAACATGAGTTGGGTTTGCATGCATCTAATTTGCTCTTCGATCTTCTGCCAGCACCAGTCCAAGGATCACTCCCCATCAAGGTTTGTAGTATCGGCTGTATCGGTCACGGCCCGGTACGGGACGATACGGCCAGTACAGGCAGCGTACCGATACGTAAATCAATAAAATGTGATTTTTTTTAATTTTTAATTTTTTTTAATTTTTTATTTTTTAAAAATAAAATTCTAATAATAGTTCATTTAAATTGTAAAACAAAATATGCATTGAAAAATAATAGAATGTTGAGTTCTTTTTTGTGATCATAGATGCATACTAAATTACATAAGATTAATTTTACTCACTCTTTCAACTATTATTTTAAGAGACAATAAATTACATAGGACTATTATATAAGAATAACATATTACACCTCTTAATTAAACATATCATTTGAAGAGACAAAAAAAGATATGTGAATCTGTTAAAGTGAACATATATATAATTCATGACATCATTCAACTCGACTCATAAGGTACAAAATGTCGAAACTCACTCATCCGACTCATCTGTGAATCCCGAATCCAAATCAGAATCAGATACACGAGACTCATGACCCATATAATCTAACTCTATCCTAGTGGGGAGACGTGCATATGGGTGAGTCTAAAAATATGTAACATCTGCACAAATAATGGGTCATGTGCAGCGGTGGAGGGCACATGAAATTCTCTAAAAAAAGCTCTAACTACATCTATACATGCATGTCTATCATCTACTACTGGTGCGACTGGTGTTGGTGATGCTCAAACTCTGGATGTGGAGGAAGATCATGATCCGCCCGGTGCTGGTGGTAGGGGTACCCTGGATGTGACGACCCAAGATCATCAGGAAGGACCCGATACCATTCGAATCCTGGCCCGCCGCCCACGAGCTCGAGGACTCGGAAGGGCTAAAAGGAGTGTGGAGGTACAAAGAAATAGAAAATAAAGCAGGACAATTCAACAATTAATAGAAATAAATAATCTAATTACAACAGAGTCTAGTCCAACAAAAGTACTGTCTAAGATAGGGAAACGTACCCAACACTGAGTGAACACTCGGCCCAACGAGCTGGCAACTAAGAACCTCCGTGCACCACCCTCGAACCTCAAGGAGAACCACCACACCTGAAAAGCAGGGGTGAGCCTCCTATCACTGGCTCAGTAGGGGTCCTGCGGAACCCAACCGTAAACAACGGCGGTAGCAAAAAGCAGTAACGACAGTAGGAACAGCAAACTCGGTGGCCGGTAAAAACTCGGCGCTACAGCTACTCCTACTATACCAGAAAATAGGCCCCGATCTCATAGTCGGGGGACCACCGAACTAACAGGAAAACCTCTGGCTACGCTGCCAAGAAAATCATCACGACAACGCTGTCGTGGAGGCCCGTCTCGCAGAAAAAAATTGCCATGTAACTACAGTATGTACACATTAGAGACTCTAAATATTTACCTGCCATGTGAAGATCACGGCTCATTTGTCTGTCCCATCTGTCCTCCACAATGTCTAAGATGGTGGGTTCATATTTTTTGGACGTTGCAAGAATCTTCCGCTTTGTAGCTTCAATTTTGTTGTACACCAACCTCATGGTTGGTACTCTATCCCCATTCACACATCTCAATATCTCATATAATGGCTCTATCAATGAAACTAATATCTTGACTCTGTCCCAAAAGTTGCTGGTGTTGACAATGATCCCTTCGACCTCCCCTCCTTCACGTGAAGCAGAAAAAGAGAAACTCAGCCAAGGCTCACCCCTAAACATTTGCTTCAACCCATCCTTATGCTTCAGAAGACTCTACAATATGATGTAGTTGGTGACAAATCATGTGATGCAAGGCCTCAATAGTTCGCCACCAAAATACTCTCTCATCCATGCCAATACAAGTGTTTGGTTGTAGATGTATTTCGTGACCTTCTGTGCCACCTCAACCACAGACTTGACTACACGAAGCTGACCAATCTCTTTCAGTATCAAGTCTAGCTACACAGTGTGCTACTGCACAGGGGATCCAGAAAAGGTGTCGCATGGTCCTCATCAGCTCCTCCCCAGCCTTCTTATAGTTCGAGCCATTATCTGTCACCACTTGAATAATGTACTCCTCCCCGATCTCGTTCACCACTTGTTCCATCAATGACAAAATATATTGGTAACTATGGACTTGACCTAACGCATCCATCGACCTGTGAAAGAATACATGTCTGTCACAATAAACAATGAAGTTGATCAGGCTACTTTTAGTGGTACCTGACCATCCATCATGTTGGGTTCGGTGCTATGGATTCAGAGCGGGGGTGAATGAATCTCCCCTTTAAAAACTTCGCTCAAATTAAATCTAATGCAATCAGAGATGCGGAATTAAAAACTATTGCAGATATGTAGAGCGATCCTAAGCAAACATCTAATGTGCACAGTAATGAGATGAATACAATCCTCGTGCCTATGCATGCATCTAGCGCCAGTCAGATATGAAATTCAAACCATAGTGGACAAGAGGGTTTTTAGGTGGTTCGGTCCTGCAGACCTACGTCCACCCCACACTCAAACCAGAGTGTGGATTCTGCTGACTCATAGCTTGAACCGCTGGGCCTCACAGCTTGAACCGCTGGGCCTCACAGCTTGCCATCCCGCTGAGCATCACAGCTTGCTGTCCAGAGGAGTCCACCTCTGCAACGCTGAGCATCACAGCTTGCTCCGCTGGGCAATACAGCTTAGCCTTCCGAGGTATCCACCTCGCCGCTGTGCATCACAGCTTGCACTGCTGACGAACAGCTTGAAGAACAGTTTGAAAAGAAAACAAAAACATGTAGTAACAGCGACTGAAAGCTGTAAATAATAAAGCACAATGTGGCTCTCAAAGGAGCTGACTGGAGTGGATCTGATCCAACATCCAGTAGGAATGATCTTCAGGTAAGCTCCTCTTCCTCTCTCTATCTGTCTTTCTCTTTCTTCTTCTCAACTCACGCTCTCTCTTTCTCTTTCTTCTTCTTCTTCTTCTCTTTTTCTTCTCTATGCTTTTCTTCTCTGTGGATCGTGCAGGATGTAGTTCACTCTCTGTTCTTTTACCTTCCTCTTCTATGCTCTTCTCTTCTCTCTCTTTTTCTTCTCTGCTCTCGGTGGCTCTCTGCCTCTTCTATCACGATCAGTCTTCTTCTGACGAAGAAGGCTTCCTTTTATAGCAGTAGCAGGTAGGGCGTGTGGTCACCAGAATTCCCACCCAGAGAGTTCCTCCACGTGTCAGCATTTCAGCAGGCTTCAATACACATGTCACGATCCTGACACTCCTATTATCCTCGGATCACGTGCCCTCCTTAACCTCACGAAGAGTACTTGTCAGTCAGTCAGATAGAGTTATCAGTTTAAGACAACAACACCTTGTACAGACTTCATTCATGCAAGCAAGACAGTGCATGGCTGTACAGACTTGGTCGAGTGAACCAATGGAGGTTGTATAGACTTTGTGTATGCTTGAAGCACAGAATGCAATGGCTAAGGTTATGACTGTATAGACTCTGCATGCGTGCTACATCAATGTGCAGACTTGCTGACAATGAGTGTGCAGACTCTGCGTGCAATGTATAAACATTGTGTAGACTTAGAATGCAGCAATGTGCAGACTCTGCTTTGAACGATGCACAATGTATAGACTTGCTAAGGCATTGTGTGCAGACTCTGCGTGCGATGTGCAAACAATGTTCAGACTTGCTAAAATGATGTATGAGCATAGCAGCACACAATGTGCAGACTTCGTACAATGCATAGACTTGTTAAACGATGCACATACATAGCTGCAGTGTATAGACTTGTTAAATGATGCACACACATAGCAGCAATGTACAGACTTGTTAAACGATGCACACACATAGCTGCAATGTATAGACTTGTAATGCAGCAATGTATAGACTTGGAATACATACATGCTGTGTGATGTACATACTTCAAGTTTGTGCAGCTAGCCAATGTATAGACTTGGCGTTATGAAGCATGCAGGCTATATAGACTTGTGATAATGCTGCAAGTGAACAATGTACAGGCTTTGGACATGCGTGCATGCTATGCGATGTACAGACTTGAACGCGTGCATGCTACACGATGTATAGACTTGCTGACAGACGATGTATAGACTTACATGAGACACTGCATGAGACGCTGCATGAGACGCACGTTCAATGTGATGCGATGTACAGACTTTAGTCATGATGCAATGTATAGACTTGACTGCTCAGAGAAGCTAATTGAGACGCATGATGCACTGGCTGGCGACTTAGCATGAGACGCTAAGTAAGACGATGGCTGTACGAGAGACAAATGTATAGACTCACAGAGACGCTGAGTGAGACGCTGTACAGACTTTCAGCAACACACGATGTACAGACTTTCTAGGCATGAATGCAACCGCTGTACAGACTTGCTAGGGATGAAGGCAACCGCTGTACAGACTTCGTGTGCAATGGCCAAACAATGTGCAGACTTGATGAACATGCATGAACAAGTGGCGCCGATGTATAGACTTTGCCAATGTACAGACTTACCACCAAGACGATGCATGAGCAGGCTGACGATGTACAGACTTGCTCGATTAACAACAAATGAATGTATAGACATTGTGTGCAGGCATTGACTGTACAGACTTGAGTTCGTGCAAGCTACAAGGCAATGTATGGACTTTGAATGTGTTCATGCTAAGGACGTTGTACAGACTTGCTACCAATGTACAGACTTGCTATGCTTACGCATGGACCAAGTCTGTATAGACTTTGAATGCAGTAGACTTTGTGCAGACTTTGAACGTATGTAATGTGCAAACGTTGTACAGACTTTGCCTGCATGCTGTGCAAGACAATGTATAGACTTGATGTAATGCATGAACAAGAAGACTCTATACAGACTTTGCCTGCATGCTGTGCAAGACAATGTATAGACTTGATGTTCGTGCAGCAGTGTATAGACTTGCTCAGCCTGAAGCAGGGCAATGTACAGACTTCTTAACAGACGTATGCAGCAACTGTTATTGCACTGATGCAGTGTATGCTAAACACAAAGACTATAGCAATGAATAGATCAGACATAACACACTCATGCATTCTCCACAGAACAGATCAGTCATATGCATTCATGTGATGACTCAATGTGTTGTTCTTAGCAAAACAATATGGTGACTCATTCATGTTGCTATCATTAAAATACCACATTATCAACAAAGCACAAGGGGCACAATAATCTCCCCCTTTTTTATGATGACAACATAATGAGTCACACTGACTCGTCAAACTATTCTCCCCCTTTGACATAATCAAAAAGAAAGGAAATGGTTTGAGAGACAAAATTCAGCACACAAAGACAGAGAATGAAACATAGTTCACTGAAATAGAGTTCCCCCTTTTGACATGAAAACATCTCTCCCCCTATCAATATGCATGCAGAACTACTCTCCTCTTAAATACAGATAATCCATAACTCCTCCTGAAGCGCAGGAATGAACTCTGGTTATCCAATAAATCAATCTGAAATCTGCTATTACAAACAATCTGAACTCTGGTTGTGGCACCTCACATATGCATGAGCAGAGTGAAACAGGTGGAAAGTCCACAGAACCAGAACTGGTTGCAAAACAAGATGGAAGATTCCAACAGTGAATAATCACAAGACATCTCAATGAATAATCAATAGCAAGATTTATGTTGATCAGGCTGTCTGGAAAGAATCTGATCATGAGGGATTTTAATGCTTGCACCACTACAATAAGTCTTAAGAAGAATAGACTCTTCTATCATAAAGGGTTATGAAGTGACAACTTAACCAATCTGATTTAATTATGATGTATACCAAATTTGTCAAATTAAACTCAATACTCATATCTGAATCCAAGTTTTAATAAAGGTGAACCAGATAGTCAGTTAACACTCAAAATCAATCATCTTTATCTTACACATATGATCTCAATATCTCCTTTGAAAGTTACACAGACTAGTACTGTTGTTAAACAACTAACAAGAACATGAGTTGACAGAATTTTCAAAATATTTTCATTTGAAACACATTATATTTTTCCTGAGCAATTTAGGTTGATCAACACTTTTTTACATGAGGCACAACACGTCTCAGGTGAAGTGACCCAGTTACTCAGTGTGATAACTGTCATTGCCTCTCAACTTCGAGAGCAGAGTTAGCAATATAAGTGT